>JBAMYA010000010.1:1033330-1100581 GCA_037176975.1 Arrhamphus sclerolepis
TAGCTTTTGTGTTGTAAGCAAGGCAATTTTCAGGTATGTGCACATGCTTTTACGTGTGTGTGTGTGTGTGTGTGTGTCTGGCCCCCACAGAAAGCCCCTCTTTGTGTCGTGTCGGAGGCAGCCTTCCTAATCAGGGGTCATTACATGAGGTTAGTGCTGGGGTCTCCAGGGAGAGGAGAGGGGATCAGAGCTCGGATTAGGCCCCGCCGACCCTTTGCCGTCCCCTGGCACTGCTGTAGCGAAACCTGAACCCCTACCCCCCAACTCACCCACCAACAGAAAATGAGAGACGGATTTACAGGAAAACACACCAGACTCTGCTTCTTGTTGTTCTCTTTCTGGGCCTTTATGTGGTTATCTGTGATGTTGTGTGTGTAGTGTGTGTGTGTGTGTGTGTGTTTGCAGGAGGGAGGAAAGTTTGTGCCCGAGGGATGAGGGGATAATAGAAGGGGAGAGGTAAGTGGCTGATTACCTGAAATGGTCCTGGCACCGAAGAGAGAGAGGAAGCAAGAGAAAGAGAGAGGGTGAAATGAGAGGAATTAAAGAGACTGTAAAACGGAAAGCAAACAAAAAAAACAGATAATTGATGGGAATCTCCTGAAGCAGATGAGCAGAGGAGACAATAAACTGATGGAGCAACATTCTCATGCTTCAGGAGCCAGAGGCTGCTGATAAGACTGAGCCTACAGCCTTTCTGTAGGTGTCTGGATGAACTATTACTCCAGTGTTTCTCATTATTTCACCACATGATGGCAAGAATGTCTATGTTCTTAATATTTCAACAGTTTTGCTGCTGTATTTGCCAGTTCAATGCCTTTTCTGATGCTTCCAAATATTCCTATGAGTTCCTGAACCCTTTTGTTTCATGACGGCAAATATATATAATATACAATATATGTATAAGATAAAAATAATCACATTGAGAGAAACTGGGTCATTATTGGAACTTTTTATCGGATAATGGCAGCATGTTCTCACCATGAAACAACCTCCTTAATAATGTAGCAGCAGGCATTATGGTATGGCTTTGAACCAAAGCAAGTAGTTATCACCTCTTTTGGTTAATCTTGCTACACAGAACTGGTTGAGAAGGGTAAATGCTTTTAAGAAATAGTCTGGCCAGGGAAAAAGTCTTAAATAGTCAGGACTCCTGCAACCCTTGATCTATAAGATTTCATTTAATATTTCACCTGCACATTTTGCGTTGAGGCCTTTATCAGGCTCAATAGCATGTAAGTGGTTAGGGACTTTTTCAGGAATAAAATGTTTTTAAAAAAAATATTTAACTTATTTGCACATGTAATCATACAGGTACAGTATGTCTATGTCCAAATTACCCCCCTACTCATTATATTGTGCGCTACCCTGCATAAGGTACTATGTAGGGTAATTGTATGTAAGAAGTCTATGACTACATTTCATTATGCTAAGTGGGATACATAGACAGCACTGCAAAATAGCAACTTAAAAATGAGTAGGGGGTGATTTTGGACGTTCTTTTGTTCACATTTTTGTGTGCGTTCTGACCTTCCTTCTCTTGCGGTGAATGTCTCCGATGCTGTTGGCCAGCGAGTTTGGTCCTAGCAGCGTGGAGGTGCTCTGAGGCCAGTCCACCGTCACCAGCGTGTGCTCACCCATAAGCACTTTCCGCACGTTCTCGGCGCCCGTCACACGAATCAGAGGACGGCCCAGGAGATGGGTCTTGAACACGTTGCCATATTTCTGTCTCCGCGACGCGTGGAAGCCTGAACCCTGGATGAAGACATGGAGAGGAGGGAGACAAATGAGACCTATTTTTGGCCCAGAGAATATAATCTTGTCCTTTAGATGTGATAATGATTTTATACGACAATCATGCAGTAATTTGAAACTTCATGATCACTTCAATAAGGTATAGATTTCCATAACAGAAATTTGTTTGCTTTAAAGGACACCAACCAAAGCAGGATTTCAAAAAAAGACTGTAATTGTTCGGATTTCCCTTTACAACCGCCATTTCTAGCAGAAGGTGTGAGAAGATATTTGTTTGAGGAAATCCCCAAACACCCCACCCTGTTTTGCTGACGTTAGATGAATGCTCTTCCCATCCTGTTGCTGGAGATCCCCTTCGTCTCCACTTCTGGTCCGTTTGGTAATACTCTCACTCGAGCCCCCATTTTTAAGACACATATAGAATTTTATACCAACATAATGGATGTACCAGAAATCTGATATTAGACTGTTAAATATTACAACAGATGAGCTGAGGTGGTGTAAAACATGTGCATATAATCTAAATTTCTCCATCTTGTTCACTCTTTCTCATGCTTTTTCTTTCATCATCATCATCCCAACATCATTGACAAGCAAGCAAAGCTGCATTTCATACAGCTGACCTTTACTCCAGCTTTGATCTTCACCTCTGAAAAGTTTCATCAAGCATTTTGTCTTTTTGTGGTTTGGGGCCCAAACAGACCATTTCTGCAAAGAGTTACTGATGCTTCCATCATCTGCAGAACAAAAGCAAGACTATCCACAGAGGGCTGCACGCGGCAGATGTTTAAGACGCCTGTTTACATGAGGTTAATGAAGTGAAAACTGAAGTTTCCTTCAGGACAAGATCTGAGATCAGCTTTAACTATAACCCATTAATAACATTGAAGGTTGAAGGTTTTCAAAACATGTTCAGGTCAGGCTTTGAGTATGGTAAATGATATTGTTCATCCAGTAGAAGGACAATGAAGCCACCGCTGGTTTCATATGTCGATCTTTTGCCTCATTTATTCAAGTTCTGGATTTTTCTGGTCATTTCTGTAACAGATTTAAAGGACCCAAGCTTATTTGACCTTCATCCTCAGCCTTTTGCAGTCATCTCGAGTTTATAATTCTTATATATTGTTCTGTATTTGACTTTTACATATGTTTGCCTCTAATATATGTTGAACTAACTGACATGTTTAGACCAAATGGGACATCTCCCACTTTTACAAACTTCACTGTGGGTAATGGAGATCCCACTCATATGAACCACTCTCCTTGTCATATAGATTTTCCCTTTACCAGCATGTTTGAAAATCAGATGGCTAAGACAATGAGTGTACTTTGGAGTGGGTACCACAAAGCAATGGGACAGATTTCAAAAAAGGCACATGCAGAAGAGAGACGTGGACTCTACCCTCTATAAACAGCTGTTATGAACAGAGTACAACTTTCCCTAATACCATTTTTTTATGGGCTCTGGACCTTCAACAGCAGGGTGTAATTGAAGCTCGTTTTTAGGCAGGAACGCATTGTATGACTTCCCAAACAAGTGTTCAAAAGTAAATAAGTGTAGCACTTGCGCAAGTTTGGTTAACAAGCACAGCACTGAACAAATGATGTTCACGCGCGTGATCAAGCGAGAGGGGTGTACGCGGGCAAACCAGAATGTGAACATAGAAGTTATCAAAGTGTGCCAGAAGAGCGGAAGATCTACTCGTAAGAAACATATCTTTTCTAAGAATAAATGGAATGAGGAAGGAGCTTCTAATTTGCCAACTTTCATCACTCAAATTAAAATCCAGATGCCTAAGGTTAAAACTGGATGTCCATCTAACTACCTACTATCCGTATATCTGAGTATTCCAGTCCAAACCTTGGAAAGAGGTGTAAAAAGTGTTGAAAAGGTAGCTGTTATACAGTAACCCTGTTTTATTTTGACCAAAATATACCACAAACACTTCAAAAGGAGCTCAGGAAATTTTCAATTGTTGAAACAATCCACAGCTGAACTGGAGGAAGTAGAGAGGAGAAATGCCACACAGATTACCAGCTCAACTGGAAAAGACATTGCCCAGAATTCCTCATTGCAGACAATAAAGAAAACATGTTTGCCCCTTCTTTATGTTGTGATCGACCATGAGGAGCCATGCAGCCCACCTGGGGCCCCTGCGCCACAATTTGAGCAGCCGGGCTGTCAGAAAACATAGTTGGAGTCAGTCAGCGAGCTGACCTCAGTGCAGCTTTGAGACTGACCTCCAAACAGTACAGAGTGAGACCAGAACTGTAAATGGGCTGTTTTGAGAGAAAAGAATATTTATAAGCCTGAGGGCAGTCTTAAGTGTTACGAATCGGACATGTACAACACAACGTATCTGACACTCGCATGCAAGTATTCACACGTACTGTTAAAGCAGACTGTCAAATACATGCATGTTCAGGGTCGTATGCTCGCAACATGCAAAGCAAACAAAAACTCAAAAGGACAACTGACAATTGCTGTGACAACACTAACTGGTTTGACCCCAGTTTGCCCCAGGAGAAAAGAATATGTGCGATGCATGCATGTGGAAGATGCAATATTATGAGGTGCTGTTCAAGCATTTGGTCATTTTTGTTTTTTCTAAAGAAATTATTCAATTTAATTTGAAAAATGTGACTGAAATTGACATAAAGAGGCTATGTAAAGCTACAGGAAAACGGATGCTGAAATCAGCATCTAATTTTAGCAGGTATTTTGTCTCCTGGTCAAGACACACCTCTGGCAGCGGCGATGCTTTCTATTTGTGCATGTTCACACACTAAGCTTCGTCTCTTGCAGCAAATGTCTCACAGCTTTACAGTGTAATTTGTGGCTGAGTCCTGAAGTGAAGGCTTGATGCATTCAATAAAATCTGAAACAAAACCTGCTTCAGTTTCCAAGAACTGTCATCTTATAATATTTCCAGTTCTGACTGACAGGTCGGGAGTTTCGGGCTTATAATCTGTTGTTGGAATGTTGTGTCGGTGATCTGAGACCATACAGGCAACAGAGACTGCAGACTGAACGGTAAGAGAAAAGGAGGAAGGCTGGTCGTGCTTGTTACAACAGGCGGTGTTGCTGTGAAGTGGCATCTCTGCACCCTGGATACTGAACTGTTGTTTCCATCTATGTTGTTTACCAAGAAGCACATAGTGTGTCAACTGATTTTTTAAACTTAATAACTCAATATTTTAATATTTTTAATATATTAAGCAACAGTAATACATTATTAAAGTATCATTCAGTTAGATTCAGCCTCAGGCTTCACTATTTAATCAAAAGATTAATGACAGCGTAATGATGAAGCTGTCAA
Source organism: Arrhamphus sclerolepis (assembly GCA_037176975.1). NCBI lineage: Eukaryota > Metazoa > Chordata > Actinopteri > Beloniformes > Hemiramphidae > Arrhamphus > Arrhamphus sclerolepis. The sequence continues at coordinate 1,038,403 of JBAMYA010000010.1, forward strand.
AGCTAGAAAAAGTTGAAGCACAAGTGTTTAACCTTTGTTGCTGTGTTCTCTTCAAATCTCTTTTTTCATTAAGGATTTATTGCTGTTTGTGAAATCCAAAAAGGCCAGTAGTTCCTCAATTTAAGTGTAAAGTTAAATGATCCTGCCTTAAAATGTTTATATACAGTTCCAGTGTTTAATGAAGGAAAACTGGTGAGAGTGAAAAGTTATGGTAAGTTGTGAACGCTTTCTTGACTGGTGCTGGGAATGACTTTTCCATTTTATTGTATCTCACTTGCATTATCTGCATAAAAATCTTTGTAGAAAAGCAACTCAACCTTGTTTTTATACAACGTAAAAGCACAGCACAAACCACCTGTCAAACCGCATGGAACGCTCAACTTTACATCCAGGACGATAAGTCTGCATGTTGGCCTACTTGTTTGTGGCCATCGGCTCTTTCTCACCTTCTTGCGACACACGTCACATCTTTCTCTGCAGGAACTAAATTGGGCACAGATGCCTTGGCCTCCCTGCCGTCCCACTGGCTGTTTAATGTTGCTTTGAAAGCTCCGATCGCCAGACTGCTTTTATCGTTGAAAAATGCTGCTAATTAGCATCCTGGCCAACACCCCCTCCCCCGTAGCTGTTTGTTATAGCACCTAAGCTCCTTCAGATGTTAAGATCTCTTTGTGAGGTGTTGACAAAATGTTATTTGCACAGTTTTGTTTTTTAGCCGCATTTCCTTCCGGTTTATGTCACAGGCATCTCCAAGGCGGTTGCTGCAAATCATCCTTTTTATGACACATTTTTTTGGGTAACTTCTCGCTCGTCGTGCAGATTTCGGTTGTTTTCTCCCTCAGCCGATCTCTCTCTCTGGGTACAAACTGTTGACCTGAGCTGTTTTCACAGCTCCTGTACACTTCCTTGTTTTACTGTGGCATGCACACACACATTAACGCAGACACACACCAGGTTACTGGCTGGCCTCTGGAGCCCTCGGGGTGTGTGTTAGTTAGAGTGGGGTTGTTTTCCAAGCTACATTTTGCTGCCACATGGATGTAGAGTGGTTTAGTATGTCTGCCTGGCAGCCAGGCCTACACACACACACACACGCACACAAACACACACTCAGGCCAATTCAAAGGGAGTTCCTCAGGCAGCCGGACAAGGCTCCCTTTCACACTCCAAGATACAGCATCAGTTTGGGGGCGATTGTGTACTTTTTTTAGTGTGCGTATGTGTGTAATTTCTCTTTCCATTGCTCTTTTCTTTCTTTTTCATCCACACGCACATTTTGACAGAAATCTGATGGTTTTCATCAGTTTATTCTGTGTCGGAAAACGGGGGAAAAGATATTTTACACAAGACAAAAAGAAAAATACTATGAGAAGTCATTTTGAAATAATCTTTGTGGGTCTTTGCGTGCCAGGGGTGTGGTCTGGATGACATTTAGCTTAAAAGGTGAGAAGTGCACACCCCAGTTCCCAGTCTCAAATCTAACAAAAAACACACACACACACAAATGCTCAGAGCAAGCATGGAAACTTGTGATGTAATGACGCCACAGTTCTCTTGCAGGAGCACACGTATGTATCCATGTGCGCGGTCATGGTGCACGTACACACACACGCTCAGAGCTGCAGACGTTGATGCAGGCGTCACAGTGTCACACTGATTGCACGCGCTGAAACAAACTTCAGCGAAGCAGAGGAGCCCTTGCTGTAAACACGGCTCCATTTTTCGCTAAAGGAAAGAAGAAAAAAAAAGAGCGAGAGAACCTAGAAACCAAAATTGCCACCGCAACATTACGGCTGATTTTACTGCTGAGGTCACAAGCAGCAAACTCTGATGTGAGCTGAAAACCATAAAGAGGTTTCTCCTAATGATGGCGGGCACAGGGGTTTAAAGCTCTTTTTTTTTTTTCCCCTCCCTTGTTCGTGTGGTCATGTTGCCCGGCAACTTGGAGAAGTCGAAGCTGGCTGCGGACGCACAAAACATCATGTGTGCACCAGGTTTTTTTTTAAAATTCTGTTCAATTTTTTTTCTCGGCATCATGAAGTCAGCAGCTACAGTAATGAATTACGCTTGAGAACTTAAAGTTTCAGTTTCATGCTTTGAGCCGAGTATGAAATTCAAGCTGTTACCTGTAATATCGTCCACCAGCGACCTCAAATGTCTTCTGAAGTCGTTCTGTAAGTCATCGGGCTCCTATTTTTTACTTCCTCTTGATACGTTAACAAAAATGTACATTATCACATGTCAAATATTTTAGTTCCAGCTGAACTGATTGTGTTGTGAGGTTTATTAATGATTTGATGGAAGGGAAATTGTTTTCTTGGCTGAACATTATTATTGTTACATAAGAAAGATTCTGTGGGAAAGCAGCAATTGAGTGGAGATGAAGTTACATTTAAACTTCAACTGTCTTGTCCAAACACTTCAAAGCCTTTGAAGAAAGCAGAAATAAAACTTTGACCATTAAATTATAACTCAGAAAAATCCAAAATCCAGAGAATCTGCTTCCTTGAACACACGACGCACAACATAGTTTCAAACCTTCTTTCCTCCTTTTTATCCTCTTTTATTTTTGACAATTCTACTGAAAACGAGGAGTGGAAGGTACAAAATATGTTGAAATCTGATCTTTTCTTCTATTTTATACTCCTTTTCCACTTCACTTTAGCGGCAAATATTGATAACTTAAGCTAAGCTCATTTAGATACTTAAAATTAAAATTATGATAGTAATAAGCTAGACTGAGATAAGGCTTTGCCTGCCAGTTGAAAGGAGTTTCCCAATGAAATAAATAAAGCCCCCGTTAGCAACTTAACCACATAATCAGTATTTAGAGCCCTATAACACTCATCCTTTTGAGCTATGCCACTGTGGACAGTGTAAATTTTCCAGTTTTGATACTTTGAGGACATTTATTTGATAATTCATGCATTTTTTGTTTGCTTGTTTGTTTCAATTAATAGGGAAAAAAGGAAAATCTACGCATATCGCATTCAAGATAAGATCCGTGTCTTTTTTCTACCTTCGGCAACAGCAGTCGACATAAAGCGGCCTGCATTTGTCAAAGGAAAACACACAGACAAAAAAAATCCAACCTGTCTTGACTTTGTGAAATGAAACACTTTCCGTCCGTCTCCAGAGTTCCCCATTCAGTTAAAGCTGAGAATAAAACCGGCGCCGGCGGGTTGAGAGCGGCGAACGTGGCTTCAAACTGCACCCCGAGGCGCGGTTAAAGGAAGGTTAGTACAAGGGTGAAATCGAGATTTTGTCCAGGTTAAAGGTTTTTTTACACTGGAAGGGTAGGAATAGCATAAAAGAGATTCCCTGAAGTATATTCCTTTTAAAATGTGTGTGTGTGTGTGTGTGCACGCGTGTGTTTCTACAGTCTGGACACAGTCGTTCTTGTAACCTGTGATGTCAGCCTTCACAGAGTCTCTTTTATATCTTTTGAACAGAACTTTATCAGATATTTTACAAGAACTTCAAAGGAGCAGAGTTTCCAAATACACCATCTACATGGACACACACACACGCACACACACACACACATCAGTTTAATTCCACATTTTCACAGTCACTTCTATTCAAAGTTTCTGACAAGCGCCACCATGATCATAGAAAAACTCATAAAATCTCCCCTTTTCTCTTGTTTCATCTGCACGCCCACACACACACACACACACAGTCCAAGCACAGCTAGCTAACCCGTCGTCCGTGCTAAAAATACCTCCGTCTGTTCTGTTGGGGTTGGCCTGGGGGCGAACCTGGGCAGGGGCTTATAAATGTCCTCTTTGTAGAGCAGTGGAAATGTCCAACAAATGACTCTTTTATTAGGGCAAGACAAAAAAACACAGCTAATTATGTTTACTCAGATCAACCCGCCGCGCGCACACTGGGACAGCACTTGGGTGAGTGGGAGAAAAAGTGTATTTACGGTGAAAAACTAGAACTATAATGGTGTCGCTTTGAAAGAGCAGAAAGGATTTTTTTTTTTTTCCAAAATGAAGAAAAAAGAACCTCTCTGCTCCCCCTCTAACCAGTGTTGCTACGGAAACAGCAATTAGAAAAAGTATGAATGTGAACCAATCAATTTTAAATTCAAAAACAAAAAAGCACTGCAGGTTTGCGTGTAAAAACAACCACAGCAGGTGACGGGGAAAGAAAAGCACAGTCCGAAATGAGCTTTGACTTCTTAAATAATATCACACACAACTCCGTGGTTGCAAAATATAGCCCACACAATATTACGTGCAAAATTTAAAGTGGCTGATCTAGTTCAAAAACATCTTGATCTCAAAAAACGTTGAACATATTTAATTTTATTCTATTCTATTCTATCAAAAAAAAAAGAGTCAAGTTAGTTTTTGTCAAACTGTCGGATGCTTACTCATTGTGTTAATGACGTTCCACTCTGCCTTGCCTCTGATTGGTTGCAGTTGGTCACCTGGTTCGGATTACACTTAGCTGATTGGTTTAGATGTTTAAGGCTGGACAAAACCACAGGATCTGAACCAATCACACGTAGAGCGAGGTCTTTCTGGAATAATCAAGGGGAAGAAGAAATACCTCATCCGTGACAGAGACGGTAGAAGGAATGAGAAGCACCTCTGTAAATAAACCAACATGATGGAAACTTTCAGTTTTGTTTTGTGTCTATTCTGGTACTAAAATGTATCCAGCAGCTTTTCAGGAATTACTTGTTGCGTTTGATAGAATAGCTGTGAGTTAATAAAAAAATGATTTTGGGTGAATACATCCAGCTTTCCTTCTTAGTAAAGATCATTCAGGTTGCTAAGGATTAGTAGCATAAATGCAGCGTAACGTACATTATGAATCAACTGATATATAAGATTTCACTTTAATCTGAGCAGTAAAATTCCTCAACTTTCCCTCAACTACTCCTCAATATCGGAACATCTGGAGAATTTTTCATTAGGGGTGAACATCCTGTTTTCAGTTTTGGTATTTGGATACTGTTGTTTTTTTTTATCTTGAACAAAAATTTGAAATGTATAATATTTTAACAACATAATTTAATTTTTATTGTTGTGTTAAAATGTGGAGACAATAACTGTAATAGTCTCTCTGCCTGGCCACAACCAGACAGCGCTCTCGCTCACTGGCGGCCGTGAACGTCACCCGCCGTGATGCTTCAGTTCACTTTGGCATGTAGTCTTCTTTGTAACAGCCAACGAGCTCTACTGTCTGGAAACGCTTTAAACTGAGCGATGATGAAACAAAGGACCCACAAACTGCTAAATATGCAGTTGCAATCCGGGCGTACCCCAGCAGAACCATCCCCTTTTACCCTGATGTTGTAAATACTACTGGTAGCATCATATATTCAGTGCAATGAACTACTTAGCAAGTAGCTGGCAATATAAACAACATAAGCTGCTAGCTCACTCAGCTAATTGCTAAAGTTGCTGCAGTCACCGCGTAAACAGTGTCTCAATAAACACATTCACAACACACACTTGATGCGTGTTGGTTTAAGTTTAAAAAAAAAAAAAAAAAAGAAGAGGAGATATTAGCTTCGACTAACATCCTTTTGAAGCGCTATGGGGCCCAAGTCATGTTTGTTGTATTTGGTATTAGTATAAGTTGTTTTACTGTAATTATATGTAATGTATTATATATGATAATATTCTACATGTGTCATGATAAATTAATCGTACTGTGAGAACTGACCAAAGCTCCAAATATTGTTTGTAACCTCTGAAGCTCTGGAGCCCACATGTCTTATCACTGGGAAAAATACTGAACTGCCTACATTCATATTCACACTATATTCTTTCAGCCTGTGTCTGTGTGAGAAGATACATTACATACAGAATTATGAAAGCGAATGAATTGATTGGTTTGAACTGAAAAATGTTAACAGAGGCCACTGTAGAAAAAGTGCTTCATTTAGCCTTCAAGCTGAAATTTTAATTGTTATATACAACTAACTTGTAGAAAGCAAAATGTGTAAAATTTAGAAATAATTGTTTAAAAAATGTTTTCAGTTGTAATTTTGCCGTATGCAAATAGTTTCAATATCAATGGCAGCTATAATGCAACACGATTTTCACTTTATCCCCACTTACAAACAGTTCACAATCATTTGCAGATCGAATTTGATGGAAGAAAATGAATAAATAAATGATAGAGTGAGGTTTGTACTTCTGCCAGACCAGACGTTTTCCTTGAAGTTCATCTACGGTGAATATCTACGGATAAAACAAAGCGGAGTCACTTTTCGCCGGCTTGGTGTCCGCATCGGACTTAAATGTTATCAGAAGAGATGAGAAGAACTATAAACCAATGGGAAAGAAAGAAAAGAACCAAAAGGGGGGGCACACATAAATAATAGAATTTTAACATGCATCCGAGAAAGTAACGCCTTAAGAAACAGAATTCTGCAGGCACCATTTGACTGACAGGTGGGTCCAGATACATAAAGATGGTGCCAGGAATCTCCACGGTTACGTGTAAAATAAAGGTTAAAAATGAAAAGTGAAAAAGCAAGCAAGAACAGCGATGGAGAGAACAAGAGAGAGGAAACGAGGTCAAAGGCTGTGAGGGAATTCCTTCTCTCTTTTCAGCTGTCAATCATTCAGCCGGTGCCAGAGATACCAAGGAACCAGTGTGTGATTGTGTGTTTGAATGGTGCGATAGGTCCTCGACTTGACAATGAGCCCTGTCCCTTTGCGGTCACGCCACCACATCAGGGAGACGCAGAGGGAGGAGGAGAACGAGAAGGAATAAGAGAGTGGGATGAAAGAAAGTAGAGAAGGAAGGAGAGAAGGAAGGAAACAAAGAAGGGTATAAGGAAAAAGAGAAGGAAAGATAAATAATGGTGGGGGAGAGAGAGAGAGAGAGCGAAAGGGGAAGGTGTGAACTAACAAAGAGACAAAAACGGAGGCAGAAAAAGCGAGCGCAGAGCGTGGCAGAAGGGGTGGAGAGATGGGATGGGTGCTTGTCTCAAAAAGTACGGATTAAAAGGGGAAAAAAGGGCTTTGGATGGTTCAGCCAGAAAACACTAAGAATAGAGAGTGAGCAGGAGAGACAGAGAGGGAGGGAGCGCTGGCCCCTGACCCGGGGACATTATAGAAAGGGAGATTATGGTTGTTCAAAACTCTCTAAACACTAACCCCAGGACCCCAGCTAATACCCCGACACACACACAGACAAACCCCAGCTACAAACGCAGACAAGCATCCTCAAAGTCCAACACGTAAAGATATAGGATACATAATCAATAAATAACCTTCAACGCAACTGTTAGGAGGTACAGTCTGCAGAGGGATGTAAGTACAACACAAGATCAACAAACCCAGGCTTTCTCTGATATCAGTGATAACAACCATTGTGTGTGATACTGATTATCAACTTTCTTTGTAAGCCATTCTTCGGTTTCTTTGCACTACCATAAAAGGCTTCATTTTCCGTGTGATTTAACTTTTCCCTAGATGAAATGAACCAATTGTGTTTGACCTACATCAGTCAAAAGAACCGTGATACAAAGGAGACTGCTGTGGACTACTTTGATGAAAGAAAAATAAGATCACGACAAAAATTAGCTCTCTTGACGCAAAAAAGCATTTTAAACTCAAATGGCATTTGCATTTTGCTCCCACGCTGAAGAAAATGTTGGAAAATTTATATCAACTCAACTTGCAGGACATTCAAAATTATCTAAAGGTATTTAATAAAACACACATTTTGAAGACGATCTGCACAGCCCCGTGGGGGTGACTGCAAATGTACGTTTCAGTGGTTATATGGATGGACATTTTTCCATCCATCATCTATACATCATGAGGACTTTCTTGACCTTATCCCAGCTCTCTTTTGGTGAAAGGTAGGAGTAGAGCCTGGACCTTAAGAAATACGTAAAAAAAAAAAGATGCTGCTTTTCAATCCAGATTCAAGTAAGAATCTCAGCCTCCCTGCAAAGTGTACAAAGTACAAAATAAGCACGAATAGCAATGTTTTTTTGTAGTTTGTTTTGACTCAATAACAGATCTGTCTTTTCCAGAAATGGGAAAAGGAGATTTGTATAAAACATGTTTTCCTAACTTAACCAAGCTGTTCTTAATTCCTCGTGTTAACCTGTGCGTTTAGTTGTCTCAGCCAAAGAGCAAGTGAAAATATGAAACTACAAAATTAAAGTTTGCAATTTAAGAAAAACAAAAAAGAGTGTTGGAAGTGGGAGAAGACCAACAGTCACGTGTGAAACTCCGCTGGCTCATGAATACAACTCCTGAATGCTGATTTTTTTTTTTCCTTTTCTTTTTTTCACCTGTTAAAACTGGCATTCCCATCACTGGTGACCGTAGATGGTGTAAGTCCTCAGGCTAACTTGTTTCATGAACATTTTAGAATTTCTCGAGGTTAAAGCTCAACATATCCGACTGACCCATCGATCTTCCCTGAAGCGCTTTGCTCAGGACTGCAGCGGTATGTTACTTTTATTATTCACGAACACAAACTTGTCCTTCAAGTCCCTTAATATTAATTAGATCACAAAACGCGGATCACTATGCTGCTTGGGCGCGATTAAGTATCGGGCTTGGAAATGTGCGCTGCATACACGGAAAGCTAGAAAGTTTTTAGAAAAATGTACTAAACTGTCACTGTGGGTCTCTTTGTGGGTAGCGTGGTCAGTTTCTTGACAATGAGAAAAGACAGAGTGACACCAGCTCCATCCTTTCAGCTTTTTACACACAAAGTTTATAACCAGGAAAAGCACAACCTCTCTTTCACACACACATGCACACACTCACTGAGAAGAGGAGATTAACACCAGGCTCTATAGTCGGCCCAGGACAAGGGTGTTGAAGGAGGGAGCAGTGTGTTCTTGGGGTGAAAGAAGGGGCAAGAGAGACCGCTGCCAGAACCTCCTGCTAATCTACAAGAGGAGGAGGGGGTGGTTGAGGAGGGAAGGACGGATGGACGGAGAGACAAAATGTGAAAAAGTATAAAAAGACATGAAATAAGTGGCCTTTTTTGGTTTCTTTTTCACATTAACACTAACGTGGAGAATGTTCAAGTGGACAACATTATATCAAAATATGATGTGACAAGATTGGGAATGAAACGTGAAATTAAAAAAATGACAGTATTGAAACGCTGAACAAAAATAGGAAAGGGCAGAAGAAAGATGTGCAAAAAAAGAGGACAAAGAAATAACGGTAAAAGGAGGAAAAAAGATAGACCGCTAATATAAAAAGCAATGGATTAACGCTGAATTCAGAATAGAAAAAAATAAAATAAAATTTTTTTACACACTGTGTCAACTAAATCATATAGGGCAGCGGCATTTTTCATGAGTAAAGGAAACCCAAACATAAAAAACTTTGTGGTTAAAAAATAAAAGAAGATGGAGATGGGCTTGAATGCTAGCAGAGTACACGTAGAGGCGTCTTTGGAGGTTCAAGGGTCCTGCCTTGAATGTTAACACTTTTACACCACACACACCCCCCTTAAAAGGCTGCCCTTTGTGTCCACTCATTGAACTATGTATCTCTCACCCAGAAAACACATACTTCCCAGTTCCCTGTACCTCAAAAAGAAAGTGCATTTACATTCCATTTATCATAGTTCTACAGCTGACTGGAGGCTGCATCGTACTGTTTGCATGTGGTACGATTGCACGCGCACATCTATTTCTGAGTTTGTCAAACCGCCGCGCAGCTACGCAGCACACAGCGGGCTGGACTGAAGTAATGGAACCTGCTAAAGAGGAAGCCACCGCACATCACAATCCCCTCTCTGTTTGAGCCAGTTAAAGGCACAATCTGGCTAATAACAAAGAGCGACAGAAGGACTGGATCATCTACGTACGGAGTTTGAGCTTGGTGACGATTTTCAAAAGTGGAGAGCGGTCAGCAGTTCCTTCCGAGCACTCGCCGCTAAATCATGTGTCTAATTTTTTGAAGTGGCATTTTTAGCCACAATCCAGGTTCTAAATAAAAAAAAATCTTTATTCTCGCATAAAGATATTGATTAAGATTCTGGGTCTAGCAAACAACTATCTTTCTTGTTACAACAACTGGGATTTCCAAGACTTAAAGGCACCGTGGCTATCTTTAAAAACAGACACAGCGTGCTTTTGTCTTTTCTCTAGCAACTTTCCTTGACCTTGTTGGAAAATGTTGTAAAATCAAGGAAAGTTGGAACAAATATATAAAGGCATGGAAAAAGACATCTTGGCTGTAACAACAACCACATTTATACTAAGCTGAGAGGTGATTCTGCATCTCTTCAAAAATTACTCGTACATCTGTATATATAGCATATGACTACGGAATAACATACACACAAACATGTATATATTTACATATGAACCTAATTAAGAAAAAAATGTAATTTGAAAAGAAAATCGAAAGCAGCACTAAAGATATGTAAACAAAGTAATATCACTTATTAGCTAAAATTCTAAATAAAAAAAAAAAAAAAGGGAAAAATCAAATCATGGTGCTTGCGATCACTTGTTTTATCCTGATTTATTTACAGGAATCACACTACGTCTGTATGGAAACAGTCAAGCGTCCTGTTGCATGTCGTGACCACAGAGAATTGTGGGATGGAATTATCTCCCTTCCTTTCATAAAAGATGCTTCATTATTAGTTGTGCCTGAGGAGATAATAAAGGAAGCACTAAAATATACTCAAGCCTTTTTTTTTTTTAAAGAAATTAATAAGCTTATTGTAGCTACCTCTTGAGGTCATATTACAGAGTTTGTAACATTCCTGAGGAAAAATTAAAAAAAATAAAAATAAAAATAGCCGTAGCGTCTGTACATGCGTGCTTATGTTAATACTGCAAAAAGTGGAGGAGTCAGTCGGACAGGTGCAGGGGGAGAGAAGGAGAAAGCGACAGTGGGAGGCAGAGCAGTCATCACTTTGTGTGATGAGTGTGTTTGGTCTGCAGGATTATTACTTTGCCAACCACTACTCACACTTCATTACTGTAAAACAGACAGAAAAGAAGGCAGGCTGGCAGACAGAAAGATGACGCATTAGTTTGAGAGTGCAGTAGTTATAAATGTGTCTTGTGCCTTGAAATCATCTGAATGTGTGTGAATATGTGAATGTGTGTATTCTTTCTGGTCTTATTACCAAACAGAAATTGCACATAGACCAACTGTACAATCCGAATGTCTTCTGCCGCGTGTTCATTTTCTCTGATCTGATCCAGATTCAGTTCAGCTGGTCTGCACTGTTCGCGCAGATTTCTTCATGTGAACACGCGCGTGTTTATTTGTGATAAACAACCAGACAATTAGAAAAACTGATGAATTCACCTTGTTTGTCAACGAACACAATCAGCACACAACTGAATTGGCGTGTTAATATTGATAACGTTAAATTGTGAAACATGTCATGCTGAGTGGCAGAGAAATAATGTTTCTGGTAGTCTGAAATCCCTTCATTAAGAAATCAGTCTCATTATAAATAACTCCTGTGCTGTTTTTTCAAACTTTTTAAGAAAAAATGCACTTTGGCAGCCTCCTGTGGTAGCAGAAGGTAGCTATTGTAATGTTTCAAAGCTTAGCATTCATGGCCCAGAAACTACATTAAACATATTTCTATGAAGTATTTCTGTGAACTAACTATAAATGCATACATTGTTCCAGGACACCTGGCCCTTTAATGAAGTTTATGCATTAAATGTGATGGGTTGTATGTCACAAAATTCCTTTTCGCGCTAATGGTTTAATCTATGTACATCTTATTAAATGTGAAATTTGAGGCACTAAAACAGTTTTTAACAGCAAAAAAGTACCTAACTTCCACTTTACTCAACATAATGCATAACATTGACTATTACAGTGAACTTGCTTGGCAGCGCCATAGCAACACTCCAGATGGGAATGAGGAGGAGTTTTCATCTGGCATTCCATTAACTACACAAAAAAAGCTTGGTGCTTTCCAACAGTCCCACCCCCAAGTGCAATCGATATCATTATATGTAACTGTGTAGCTGCAATTTGGCTAATGTTTGCGTTAAAGAATGAAAAATTCAAAATGCCCCAACTTTTGACGTAAGCAACACAGAAACAACACACAGAACCCACAATTCAGTTTTGCAATACTTAGCAGCAGCCCAAGTCTACAGTGACTGATGCTTTCAATGAGGGGTTAAGCTTTTGTTTTCCTCAAAAATTTTCATTTTGGTGTTTTTAACTGGGAGTGGAAAAGAGGAAACCTTGATAGTCTTCTAGTATTATGGGTATGACATCTCTTTCCTCATGGATGAAATTTTTAAGTACATGCTATGTTGACTATGGCCATATCTCCATCCACCAGCAGATGGCACTGTCTCAAATTTCCCCTGTTACTGTACTTTACTTTGAACCAGTTGCTTTCAGTGTTGGAGTAATTCCAATACAGGTACATAGCAAGCCATGTATCTTTAAGAAGCAGAAGCTAATAGGCTATATAGAAATTATATTGCATGAAAGTAGAACAACGAGAATGGCAATATATTTCCTTCCAGATATCAGCAGTGTCAAAAATTTGGAGGAATCGTCTCAGAATGCGACAGCTCACTGCTGCGTCTACGATCTCTGTCAGCTAACCAACCAATACAAATCCACAGAAGTGACGTACACATCAGAACAGTAGCCTAGCAACAAACGCGCCAAACACAACGGAGAAACTGAAAAATGTGCAACTCAAATAAAGAAGAGAGATACTTCTTTTTCTTGATTTTATTAATTTTCTTTATAAGCACACAAACATCACCACAACAATGCTAACCTGAGTCAGCGGTGAATTAGCACATTGGCAGCAACCTGCTGATGACGCAGCGACACCAGTGACGGGATGTCACTGCGTTTATAGCCTGAAATAAATCTCGATTTACTTGTGCAGTAGTTGTGATTCAGCGTATGCTCAATCACAGAGTGTAACATCATGTAAATTGCTGTAAACATGCTGTAAATTAATTGTTTACTGATTTCATGTCGTACAATGTGACTTGAATTCATTTTAAAAAATCATATAGTATGAACCCGACATTGGTCAGGACTGGTTCCTCCAATGTCTTATCGGACACGTTAATAACTTAATTTTTTTTCCAATCAGAGTGAGATTTTAAGTACATTTGCTGCATAAAAATGTTTTTGTTAAAAAGCATTAAAGAATCCACAATTAGCTTATATTTGATGAATTTTTATTTAATTTTATCCTTTTGAAAATCTACTTTCATATGACTCATGCGGATATTTAAGCATATCATAGAACTATAATAGGATAGTTGGGGTATTTTAATGGGACAACTGTTCAAAGGAATAAAATTTGGAGTGAGGTTATGTGGTACTCCGTGGGTGCATCTGGAAACCTATATTTTTCTTGTGAGGAAAGTATATACATGTTGGGTGTACGTACAAAAACCTGCACCATGGAGGTAACTGATTCTTGCACTTGTGTGTCTGTGTGTGTCCCCGCTCAGTAGCTCTCCAGCTTGGCACCGTCCCTTCAGAAAGCTAAGGCTCCTAATGAGAGCAGACAGGTCTTTGGCAGAATGGCCGTAACACAATTTCTGACCACAGATTACTTCAAAATGGATCCGTCACAGAAATGTGCTGCTGTGTATGTGTGTGTGTGTGTGTGTGTGTGTGTGTGTGTAGGTAAAAATATACTTTAAGTGTATACTGTATACACACATTTAGACACTAATTGTTTATGTTGGAGATCGAGAAGAGGCGCCGAGGGATGAGAGGATATGAGAAGACAAAAGAAAATAATCAAGCAGCAGTCGGTTCAAATCCAAATAAATCAGATGCACCCACTCTTGCCTTGGAACGTATTCCTACACAATTCTCCCTTGTACACGTATATAAACAGACACACTGCTGTAGTCTTACATGGAGAGTTTCAGTTCAATGTTTTTCTGCTCACTGCACGACTAAGAAAGGATGAAAATTAGACTTAGAAAGGTGACTCCATCTGATTGGTAATGTTCTTCATGACTGCACAGTATAAAATGTAAGAAATAATGTATTTACAACTTGGGCATTTGTCAGTAAACATTCATGTCTGATGTGCTGTTGTAGACTTATAAAACATCATTAGTAAGAGCCAAAGTACTGTTCCAGTTCCCCACCACGAGGGTTCAAATCTCAAGACGCTGATTGTTCGCCGATTTCATCAAGTATACATCAAGTGGAAACGGTCCAGTACTAGTACCCCTCACATCAAATTTAAACCCAAGACCTTGCCAATGTAGAGGGAACTACATAGTTCCAGTTATCCTTTTGCAACCATTCCCTTACTGCTGCTAGACGGCTGAAAATGGTTCTCATCTTTTCATACGTAGCCAACTTGATGATTGCAGGGGAAAATGTTGCATCTTTCCACAGTTTAACTGCAATACCTCAATCACCTTTGGATTCAAATGTCCTTTTATTGAATGCACTGACAAAGAAGAACAATGTCTACTTTGGATAATGATCTCACATTGGATGCATTCCTTCACATAAAGTTGGGCAAAGCGCAACTCATTGACAAATGGGCTTCCTCAGATACTTAGCAGCTGCGGATGAATGTGATCTGTGGGATGTAACCAATTTGTCAAATATAGCTGACACCAGCAATGACAGTTTTGCTAATCTGGCGCCCCCAGTGATGAGACAAAGGAACTACACATTCACTTGTTGCTACTTTGAAGTAAGATGAAAACATTCTGAAGTCAGAGAAAGAGTGTCTTGGTATTAAAACAACTTGGCTAAAGTTGAAGAAAATGATTGCACAGCAAATCAGTGTTTCAGGAAAAGAAATGCCTTTTTTAACTAATGTAATCATTACTCACTTCTGTTGGAAGGACGGTTATTAACTTGACAGATTTGTCTTTATATGCTAAATTTGGATATGTCTCCTTTTTCTAGCAGTTGGACTTTTAGGAAAGTTTCAAGCAAAGTATTTTGGATTTTCTGTTGTATTTGACAAGTGTCACCACACGCCCTTCTGAGGTGAAATGCATGATTTTCTTCATACAACCTTCTTCAGTTGCATTCACTTGAATCCCTGGTCCAATCACGAGTCTTTTAACCGACTTTCATGGAGAGAAGAGTAATCTCTGATCACGTCTGACATGTTGCCTCCACAAACAATCAAAGAGCAGACTAGTAGCTGAGGCAAAAAAAAAAAAAAAGAAACGAAAAGAAAAGAAAAAAAAACAAAAAACGGCATCTGGGCAAGATGATTCCCACAATGCCAGTGGGGATTAGACAGCAGCCCAGCATCTTTGTGTCTTCATCTGTCTTACACACAGTTTAACATTATTTATGAGGCGTGTCACTGTCTACATTAACTTCTTAACCTTGACTCTGAGATCAGATTCAGGTCTCCAGATCGCTGTAAAAGAAGCACACCAGCAGCCAAAACTCAGCTGGCTTTCCAGACTCTTTCAGATCTTGCTGTGCTTGCATTTGGTCCTCATAAGTATAGACACACTCAGCTCCCTCCGTCTGACTGACATACCCCCCCTCCCTCTTTCTCCCCTAACGCTATAAGCTTGGCTGTGGTCCTCGGTTGCATTCCAGGACCGCGTCTCGTGCGGTGTCAGATGTAACTGAGAGGAGGCAGCGCGAGTTCAAGCCCCACTCGCGGCCAATGTGCCTCTTTGGGGATCAAACTACTACCAGAGCTTTATTCTCTTAGATTACAAATCTCATAAATCATGCATTCTCTAATCTGCATCCATCTTTCAAACCAAAAAAAAATATATATATTATGTATACAAAAATAGCAAAGAATATTTGGCCCAAACATGGCCCACATCAGCAGGTTTCTCTGGCCCACATTGATTGACAGTGTTGAGTCTGGGTGAGTGTGGCGACCTGAACCCTGCCTCATATCCACCAATGATGGTCTAAATCTGTGTTCTCTCTGGGTTTTTCGACCACGCCTGGCACTCACAACACTTACCTTGACCCATGTCAGCTATCTTATGTAATCTGGACCACATCTGACCCATCAACACAAGCCACAAGCCAAGTCCAGTCGGCTCATAACATTTGTGCCACTGCTGGCCAACTTAATACTTGTCAGTGTTGTAACGGAGCCAAAAGTGCCAAATGTGGCCTGGATTAGATCCAGTTCTAGGTATGTTCAGACAGAGCTTTCTGGTAGTATTTGATAAGTGACAGACGAGGTTTTGGAGCAATTAGTGATCAACATTTCTAAGCAGGAGCTTCATTTTCAGTTTCAAACAGTCTACAATGCGTGCTGCAAGATTTTCTGCAGCAGGAGCTTTCCGCAGTCTGTCAAATTGCCAAGAGTAGAGAATTTCGAGAGAGAGAGAAAGAGAAGAGGGGGAATCCGAGGAGTCCACTTTCCCCTCACGTTAACCCTTTCAGCTGCCCTGAAAGTCTCTGTTTTCCAACATAAACCAATCTCCGAACACATTCTTGTCATTTCTGCGTCTCAAACGTTACCTTTGATGTGAAGTCCGGTGGGTAAAGGGACACTGGCTTCTGGCTTTGTGCGTCACGACACCACGAAGAGACCCTCTGTCACCAATCGCCACCGTAACAGACGTGATCGATAGACTATCAGCGTGACTGCGGCGCGACCCCGCGGTGCGGTCGGCTGACCTGACGCGCTCCTGTCCGAGATAAACCAACTAAAAGAAACTGATCTGATCTCCGCACCCAGAGGAGCTGTAAAGCCAATCAGCTGAAAAATGAAGCTGTTTGATGATCGTATCTGTGAGTGCGCGGGTCCATTCAGTCTGTGCGCATTACAGGCGCGCGTAATAGACGAGCCGGCTCAAACCGATTCCTCTGACTAAGATAAAACTTTATGAGTAGCTTTCACTCAATACATGCTTTGAAATAAATTTTTAAAAACTTGAATCAAAACAGATTTAATAGGTCTAAATACATTTCCTGAGTTAATTTTAATGAAGTGCACCAAGTGGATCGCGCATTAAAACATTACAAAAATCGGAAAAAATGCGCCAAATTGATGGATAAATGAGGCTTAATAAACAGATATTATGATGGCAAGTGTTAAACTGAGATGAATGACTGTAGAAAAGTGGAATAAAATGATCCCCCACATAAAAAGAAACAAAAAATAAAATGAAAGAAAGACTGAAAGAACTGAGACTTTCTCCATAAAACAGGTAGAATCCCCGCGTTCACTCTCGTTCCAGCGGCTGCCCCCTCCCCGCCCCGAGCCCCGGTCGGAGTCTCTTACCTGCAGAAGCCAGTGGCACGTCTCGCCGATGAAGGGGAAGCCCATGGATCCTTTGGGCATGGGCAGCTTGCAGTTCTTGTCCCGCGTGGCCGTCCATCTGAGCTGCCACAGCTGCTGGGAGACGGCGAGGAGCAGCGCCATGGACAGCAGGCAGGCGGCCAGGGTGGCCAGAGCCGAGACCAGGTCGAAGCTGTCGAACAGCATGGTGATGGTGGAGACGCTGGAGCTCTGGAGAAAGTTCTGCTCAACCTTTTTTTTTTTTCGTCTGAGACAAAATGTGTAGATTTTTGGATGTCCGAGATGATGGATGGCAGGTTTGCTTGATTTTTTTTTTCTTTTTTTTTTCTTCAAGCGCTTCTGCCGCTCTGAGAATGAATGAACTTTGAAGAGTTCGACTTCTTTCAAAGTTTGGACTTCTTTCTGGAAGTAATCACAAAGTGGTGTTTTGTGCCTCAAAAGTGCAAATCAGCAGGTGAGCTGTCTTCAATATGACACCTCGACTTCTAAGGCAGAGTAGTTTTTTGTTTGTTTGTTTGTTTTGTTTTTCAAAAGAAAAAAAAGACTAAATCTCTAAAACTCACTTTGATTTAATGATTTAAACATTCGGGACTGAAATCACACTTGACTGGGGACGGTCCTGATGTTTTGACATTTCATTTTCAGTCTTGCTTGTGGGTTACTGAGTTTAAATTAAGTTAAGAACAAAAAAAAGGTTAAATTAAAAATGAAGTCAGGGACTTGAACCCGAGGGAGGAAAAAAAAGTTAAGGTGACACGCAGTGTCAGACGCCGGGACACCCGGGGACACGTGGAAAAAGTGAAGCACCGGACCTATAACGGGACTTTTTTACTTTTTAAAACTTCTCGAGAGATGGAAAGACTTGTAGAGGGGGGGATTAATAAAAAAATGTCCAAGAATAACGTCTCTGTCAAGTCCAAAAAATGCAAAAATAAAATAAAAGTTAAGAAGTCTCTGCAGAAGTTTTAATCTCTTAAGACTTAAGATCCGTGATCTCGCAGGGATGACTGGGCGCGCAGGAGATGCTCCGTCCTCCTTCAGCTTCTCTGACTTTCTGTCGTCCACTCTCCTCTCTGTGTACCTTTCTGTCTCTGAGCTCTCTTCTCTCCCTCCCTCTCTCCGCTGGCTGCCTACAAGTCACCCTCAGTATGTGTGTGTGCGGATGCGTGCGCAAAGAATGTGTGTGCGTCGAGTCAGAGGCACCAATGAGTGTTTATATAGTGCAGAGGCAACTGGAAGGCGAATAGGCGGCCAAGGGCTCCCGTCGCCCCCCTCCAGCCCTACCCCACCTCACTCCATCGTCGGCCAGAGAGGCTGCGAGACTCCCCTCCCATCTTCCCCTCCTTTTCATCCACCTCTCCCTCCATCCTTCCCCTCTGCTCCACCTCTTTCAGCTCCTGGAGCACCCCCGTCCCTTCTCCTCCTGCTGCCCTCCCTCCTCTCCAGAAGGAGGGGTGGTGTAAAGTGAGCGGCAAGCGGCGCAAGAGGAGAGGAGGTTTGGAGCGTGCTGGGCTTGGCCCAGCGCCAGAGAGGGAGAAAGTGAGCTGCCGGGGGAGGAACGGGGCTCGCAGTTGCTTTTACGGCTCCGTGCAGGACGTGCGCACTCCTGAGCCAGTCACCTGCGGACCGAATCCGCGCTGCGCACCCTCCAGAATCGATGTAACATCACTTTCACAGGCTTGAATGAGCAGAAAACTCAATCTCAGTGACTAATATCAGCGCAGGCTTTAAGAAAGAACCACCCGATATCTCTCAGTGATGCGCTTTTACGCGCGGAGCTTGGTGCCTATTTCATGTTTTCTGCGTTATCCTGCTGCATCACGTGACCTCAGGACCAAGTAAATTTGCTCCAACTGCCCTGAAAAGATAGAAGTGTTGATATTAATGTTTTATTGGTGAATCATTGCTTCAGTTTCCCCCTCAATAGCAAAGAATGTTTGACCCAAACATGGCCCACATCTGCAGTTTTCCATGACCCACATTTGGCCTTAAGTGATGGTGTTGACTCAGCGTGTCTACCTGATCTCAGCCACACATCCACCAGAATTTTAGTCAAAGTCAATGCTTTCTCTGGGATTTTGGGCCCCACTTGGCCCTCACAGCACTCACCTCACCATATATCAAAGCTAGCTTATGTCATTTGAGTCACATCCTGCCCATCAGATGCATTCCTTTGTACCATGTCTGGCCCAGGCCACAACTGAGCCCAAAGCTCCAAATGAAGCCCCAATTATGCACAAATGCATCTGCTACGTGTACAAGAGCAGTTGGTGTTTCAGAGTAACAGGTTGACTCATATTTTTTTTTTTTCCATTCATAGACTATAACATTTTCCATCAGATTTCCTCAGAACAGAAGAGCTCTTCTTCTTCTTCTTCTTCACTTACTGGAAGTTTCAGCTCAAGTTTCAGTTTGTTCACTCTTTCGTTTTCAGGCGTCATCTGGGACCACATCTTTCACATCTTCCTTTTCTTTTTCTCACCACCCTCCTCTATCTAAATGCTCTAGAATAAAACTGATTTGGCCTCCTGGCCTCTGGTGAGTTGAAGCAGCTGACTCATGTCTGGTGACTGCAGGGTCACAGGGCGGACTCCAGCTCCTAGTCCCACCTCGTTCCTCCTGGTTATTCAGAAAACAGCCAGCACTGAGGCACAGGAGCTTTGGGAATCTGTTCCCTTCCAGAGAAGATGACTGGCTTCAATTAGGTACTGTGATTGTGATCGGGGTATCAGCTGTTGTGTAACAGGGTGACAGAGCTTGACCCTGGCATCCTCACGCAGAGGGCCATTCATTAAATGATGGAGCACGCGTCCGTGTTTCAGAGTTCAGTCTCTTTCAAGTCGCCTGAGATAAGTTTTGTCATCATTTCATCTCGACTGTTGTATCCCTTCCTGCTCTTTATTTTAATCTGCACATTTGTTTCATTTTTAGCTGTTTTTTCCCTCAACTTCCCATGCTCTCAATCCATCCACCTCCTCCTGCTTTTAATCCCTCTTTATCCCTCTCCTCCTTTTTCACCATCTTGACTTGATTCTTCACAGAAAACAAACCTCACAGGGATTTCTTAATTTCTCTTTCTTTCATCAGGTCTTTCTCCCCCCTTTTCTCTTTCTCACTCTTGTTGTCAGACAGCGGCTCAATGCTGCCGCCTAGCGGACACAATTGGTACTGCAGCCACTCTGCCACACAGCCAGGAGGGCGGTTAAGTCATTGGAGCTCATTTATTTCCTTTTTTTTTTAGTTTTTTTTTTTTTTGAAGAAGAAGAAGTTCTTTTGAAGAAGTCTTGATGCATTGCAGCTTATCTCTGGTTTTGTGTGCTTGCCACTGTTTACACGCTGCACTTTAAACTCTGATTCATAAACCAGGATTTGATCATCAAACAGCCATTGAAACCTGCAAGTGTCAGAATTTCACAAGAGACATTGGAGTTTGGTTTTGTTTTGGAAAAAAATGGAAAATTTCACAAAAATAAACATTAAAGAGATATAAAATATCTGTGGAGGATAAAATGAATGAACTTGTTTAAACAACAAAAAATCAGAAAGGAATCCTAATTTGCAGCTAATTCCTCAAGGGATCTGAGGAATGCTGGGATTTGTAGTGTCGGGACTGGTGATCAGCAGAAGAGGAGCATGACATCAGCTGTTGGCATTCTGAAAACCCTTTTTTGTTTGTTTTTGTGTTCATATGTGACCCGTACTTCCTCAAGTTTTATCTCGGCAGTCATTTGAAACTGTTGCTTCTTGGCTGCAGGTTGTGAGAAAAAAAAAAGCTAAATAGTTAAAATTTTAAAAATATAAAATTGTACTGATTGAAACATGCGAGTGACCCATGGATTACTGCAAATGAGATTTTATGTAATGTGATATAAATTGGCAAGAAAAAGTTTGTGAACCTTTAACAACTGAAATTCTGCATTAAACCGATTTTTACAAATTTTTTTCTTCATCAGAGTCGCAATAAGAGATAAAACACAACATATGAATGCAAACAATTGGAATTTCCTTACTGAACATCAAACACTCACAGAGCTGCTAGAATAAAGTAGCAAGTGAACCCATAAACAAATGATTTCAGAAGTTAATTTGAGCTGGTAATTAGTGCACTGGGAGTCTAATTAATGATTTGTATTTGAAGTGTGGTTTAGAGCTACTTTAACTGATAAAATACACTTAAACGTTTTAAATTTGCTATTCTTAGGTGTCTGATAGCTCACCTAGTAAAGCAGTACCACATGTATCCAAAATTGCGGCCTGTGTTTCCCGACCGTAGTTCCTCAGAAATCTAAAAAAGAAAAGCTTTCTGTGCACGAGAAGCATCTGCAGATGTGAGCCATGCCTCGTCACAAGACGACCACACAGTTCAAGAGTATTTGATCTGAATAAGGCTGGAAAGGGTTACAGAGTTATTAGGGTTTTAGGGATCCATCAGTCCACAGTCAACAAAAATGTTTATACATGGAGACAGTTTTTTGTACTGTAGCTACTTGTAGCTACGTCGAGCCAAGAAGAGTCCAGATAAACACCTGAAGACATCACTGTAACTGGCAAACGTCTCTGTTCATGAGTCTGTCATGTAAGCTATTGAACAGGTACACTATGTAAGGAAGCCACAGCTATCTAAAATACAAAAGCATTGCTGGGTGCCTGAAGTTTGCCGAAGAGTACCTTAGCAATCATAGAGACCAAAGTGAACCGGGAACGAGGAAAGTGAACTGATGAAACAAAAGTTGAATTGATCAGGAAGAATATCCAGCTGTATGTATGAGACAAAAGGACTTGGTTTACCAACATCAAAACATGTCAACAGTGAAGCAGAAGGATGATAATCGTCAACATTGAAATAAATCCACCACAGAATGTGTTTAAAAAAAAATCTGCCTTTTGGAGGGTCTCAGTCAGAATCCAGACTTTAAAGCTTGACTTATGAGTCTGCAGCTATGCTATCGCCGCCATTTATACTTATGCGTTATTGTTTGCATTTCTCTGTAATTACAACACTGACCACTAGGTGGCAGTTGTTTTTTTTGTTTTTTGTTTTTTCCTACAGCGCTGAAGCTCTCAAGTGCCAAGTGTCCTTTTGTTTACTTCCTGTATGTAGTTCAGACATAGCAACGAAGCAACTAAAGTATATTTAATGTGAGTAGGAGATGATAAATGTTTTTATCGACATTGCGGCAAACTGTCGTTCTACACAACTTGATAACGATAAGGAAGAAACTATAATCACAAAGATCATATCTACCAATCAGGTTTCTTTCAGTCTGACGCATAGTTACATTTGGAGAGAGGTGTACATCGGTCTACGCTAGCTAGCGTAGAGGTGTTGACACCCATGTCATAGCTAGGGCGAAGCCTTGACGCATAAATCAGGATAGCCAACAGAAATGTTGTGGACCTGGAGAGCCACTCACACCAGATCTCCTACATAAACATTTCTTGAGCTGAGGCAGATGTGTAAAGAGGAACGGTTAAAAATTCCTCCCGGTTGTTGTCCGTGTCTGATACGAGAGCACGTTTTGACCTGTTTGCTGCCAAAAGCTATTTCGCCAGCTGTTAACTCAGACAATTCATTTACCTTTCTCCCCATGTACTGTGAATGTTTCATCAGTAAGTCAAACACAGATACAAGACGTTGTTAGCTTAAGTAAAATGTATTTGTCTATTGTAGTGACTTAGCTGAAGATTAGCTCCCATTTGATGGTTAATTATTGCAGAAAACTAGTAAATTCTATGTCAATGTGTATAAATGCGCAACATTTACATTTTAAACTTTGCGAGTATTTGAAGCCCTTTTAAAAAGTAAAAGTAATAATAACATAATGAGGAGATTTCTTTTGATTTTACAATTAAAGTCTGAAACTTGACCTCTGTTTTAACTCTTGACCAGTGCTGCTCATAACACAAATCACAACAGATTAGATGAATCACAAACTACTTTTGAAACTGATTTTAGGAGAAGTTCAGGGA
This sequence comes from Arrhamphus sclerolepis, assembly GCA_037176975.1. Taxonomy (NCBI): domain Eukaryota; kingdom Metazoa; phylum Chordata; class Actinopteri; order Beloniformes; family Hemiramphidae; genus Arrhamphus; species Arrhamphus sclerolepis. The sequence goes on from JBAMYA010000010.1 coordinate 1,061,587, forward strand.
GTTTCCATTCTCTGATACCGCTATCATAACACTACAAACTGACATAGTGAAGATATTTACATCATTTATTTTTACAAGTAATCAGAAATGGAAAGAACCTTAGTGTTCTGTGAAGAAATCAGTACATAATGAGCTTCAGGCAGTTGACTCAGCAGGTTAACATCGCTCCAGGCCTCTTGATCACATCTGTGTACTTGTTTTAAGTGAATGCAACATATTATGTCATCAATAACCAGGCAAGCAGACTTTACTGTGGTTAAGGGTATAACAGTGGTGTAATATTCAGCGCTAAAAGCTCTACAGAAATAACACATAATGACACAGCAAAGTGCTACTTAGAAATTTCAGGATTAAAAAAAATGTAACAGATAAATTTATTTTAATCTTGGAATAAGTATCTTGTAGCCCCTCCAAGCTACTTGCAGGTCTTTTGTGTGAAAAATAAAATAGACCTCTTTCAGTTTTGTTTTCCATATACATATTAAAACAGACATATTAATAAGATGCCAGTAAGACCTCAGACTGTGTATAAATTAAACAAAAAAACTAAGCCAAAATGCAGAATGTTTGTAAAACTAAGTACATCCCATGATACAGTTTGTATAAGTAATTGTTTTCTGTACGACATACTCGGTCTCTTATATCCTTGCAGAGGAATTTTGGCCCATTCTCCTTCACCACGTTGCTTCAGTTCATTGATATTTGCAGGCTTTTGTTTATGCACAGCTCCCTTAAGGTCTTACCACAGCATTTCAGTCAGGCTGAGGTCTGGAATTTAACTGGGCTATTGCATTTCTCCTCTTTTTCAGTCACTGTTGTAGATTTTCCGGTGTATTTGGCATCAGTCTTGTGTTGTATGACCCAAATTCACCCAATCTTTAGGTGTCAAATAGAAGCGCCGTGAAAGAGAATTCGTTCTTTTCTTTGGTTTTTCTTTGCCACACTGATCATTAAGTAAATTTGGATTAAAGTACAAACAAAATGCAGTTTTTAAATTATGATTTCATTTATTAAAGGAAAGCACTGTTGCCTCACAGCAAGAAGGTTCCTGGTTCGAGCCTCCACAGGGGCCTTTCTGTGGAGTTTGCATGTTCTCCATGTGCTTGCGTGGGTTCTCACCAGGTACTCCGACTACTTCCCACAGTCCAAAGACATGCTTTTAAGGTTGATTGGTGTTCCTATATTGCCCCTAGGTGTGAGTGAGCGTGTGAATGGTTGTATGTCTACATGTGGCCCTGCAATTCGCCCGGAGAGAGCTGGGATAGGCTCCAGCAGACCCCGTGACCCTGCACAAGAAATAGCTGGTATAGATAATGGATGGATGGATTATTAAAGGAAAAAAGCTATCCAGACCTAACAACTGGCTGTGCCACCCTTGACAGTAACAACTGCAATCAAGCGTTTGCCATAATGAGCAATGAGTCTTTTGCATCGTTGAATAGATTAGGCTAGGGATATACTTGCCGTTTGACTCTCCGTTCACATCCATCCGTTCAGCATTGTGAACATTGCTTGCATACTACGCGGGCAGATCATGTATTATCAGAGGTAACCAGTTGGGGGCAGAATACCAGAGTTGGAAATACAACTACATAAGCAGTAGAAGAAGCTGATACTTTTGGTCAGATTAACAACCGCATGTGATGAACCATGAAACCAATGTTGTTGGGATGGAGGTTAGTTTGTCTTGTGTTGCTGATGTGTAACATTGATGAGAAACACGACAGTATTTGATAGTTAGTGTACACCTTATTAACAGCAAGTATTTTCCAAGCCTTGCTCTTTAACTGTCGATGACAAGGCTGGTTCAAATGACCACAGTGCCTCTGCTGCAGCCATCTTATTTGTTTCCCATCCAGACAACAACGTTTCAGCTCTGTCGTCATCATGTTAAGCCCTCTCAGAGACTCTCAATAAGGGTAGACTAATCTGATTGGCTCCCCAAGACCTTTGGAGATAATTAATGTGCACCAACAGAGGATAACTGGACGAACCTGCTGTACAAATGGAGACATTTGTACATCAAGATTTTTAGGCTAACTTTTTTTTTTTTTTTCTTTGAAGATGAACAACCTGTTTAAGGTAATGTCATATCATCTCAAGTGGACTGAAGTCTGGACTTTCACAAGACCAGTCCAAAACCTTCATTCTGTGTTTTAGTTAGTTTTGGGTTTTTTTTTTTGTTTTTTTTTTTAGCCATTGGTGGCTTTAGTGGTGACCTTAGTGGTGTGTTTCAGTTCATTGTCCTGCTGCAGGACACAAACACGCTTCAGAATTTTCTGGTAGAAAACAGAATTCATGCTTCCATGAATTACAGCTAGTCTTCCAGGTCCCGAAGCAGCAAAGCAGCCCCAGACCACCACACTGCCACCACCATGTTTGACTGCTGGTATGAGGTTTTCTTTTTCTGAAAATCTGGATTTTACGCCTGAAATAATGAAATGCTCACCTTCCCAAAGTTCCACTTTTGTCTTGTTTTTTTTTCTTTTTTAAATTATATTTCTTCACACTCTACTTTTGTATTTTGGCTTAGTTTTTATTAAATAATCACAATATTGTCCAGCATTTTTAATGAAGTACTGTGTCCTAACTTCCTGTCAGTGTGGCTCATTAATCATCATATTGTTGCTCCATCTTTGCGGCAACAACTGCTGCCACACATGTCACACATGAGCAACCATAAAAAAATAAAACAGGCAGCTGTTCCAGCGGAAATACCTGAACGTATGAGTGTATTGTTATATTTACGTCAATAAACTGTTTAGATCCACGAAAGAAAAACATCCACAAACTTTTGACCTTTTTGCTGACAGTCAAGTTTTTCTTATCTGATTGTTTTTCGAGGAAATAGCGTTGAGTAAAGAAATCTGTCTGACTCGAAGCTGATTCACAAACTTCTGCTCTGATTGTGATGAGGTTGTGACTGTTTGTGCCAAACACTTGTAACATCTGATTTAAATAGTTCCTGCATATTCATACACACATAAACCCTCCTGACAATCCTCCACTGGAGCCTCTGTCGACCTCATCCACTCTATTACAAGCTTGTGACCTCTTGTATAATGTTTCAGACATTTCAGGTCAGAGGTGGAAAGATCTGGCAGCACTCAGCCTGTTAACGCCGTTATGTGTGTAAGTTAGATAATTACTGCTTTTGTGCGGCAGCGGCGCGAGTGTGTGAGCACCATTGTACAAGCACAGACGTCTTATCTTTACATTCCACGGCTATGTCCGTCTAAGCTTTTAACACCTAACGCACACTTGCTTACCCTCGCTTAGCCTGGGTGGAGACTGTGTTTGCGCGTGTTTGAATGATGATGTGTTGCTGGTGAACACATTTTCAATTTCCTCTGACCCAGGAACAACCTTTCACAACCAAGGTGTTTAGCTTAGGCTTTTTAGGGGCTTAGAGGGACACAGGAAGTGAACGAATGCGTGCACGCACACACAAGGAGACAAGTGAGGGAAACTGGACCAAGTTGTAGCCCTGTCAGGAGAGTAAAAAGCTATCATTTATCCTTTTTCAGAAAACTACAGTTGTGTGAAATGTCAATATATTTCAGTCTAAAGAACCAAGGGCCTCTTTCATGAAACGGGTTTCAGCATCGGTACGTCCAAACTTTTCGTCGGTACAAACAAAATCTACTCCTTCCTTTGTGTAGAGTTTAAGGAGTATTTCTGTTATTCTCAGACTTGAAATGGTAATGTGTGATATGGACTGTTGTGTCCACAATATGCAGATACCTTTAAATCACATTTTTATCTTCATTGCTTGGTATTTCACATATTTGCATGCATAAGGTTTAGGTTGTGTCTCTTCAAATGTCCGTGGATTGAGTTGATGTGCTGACAGACACAAACGCAGCACCTCGGGCCGTTATAGAGCATACCAGCAGTGTCATCAAATCATATTGGCTTGCTGTGCACAGAACAACAATGCCAAGAAACAAAGACTTCGAGTGTCAAAGATCCCTATTGCACCTAAAGGCTGATTTGCGCTTATGTGGCAAAACTATGCTGTAGCTATGGCATAAGTGTGAACAGCATAGCCTTACGTACATCTCTCTCTAAATTTAACTTTGCGTTGCATCAACACGAACCACAAGCAATGTGACTAGTATATTTGTTCTCCATCTTTGAATTTCCCTCTGCTATTTCTTCTTCGGTTTCAAGTTATGTAGAACAAAAAGTTTGCTGCAATGTCTGTAAAAATGTGTGATGCTTAACACGATGCATAACTTTGTTTGCTCCGTTGCTATGTCTGAGATACATATATGAAGTAAACAAAAGGAAACTCAGCACTGCAAGCTACAGCGCTGCAGAAAAAGTTCCCACGCTGCCACCTAGTGGTTGGTGGTAGGATTACAGAGCAACGCAAACAATAATGCAGAACTATAAACGTCAAAGACAGTGTAGGGGCCGTTCATAGCCTATTTGTCTAGCAGCTACACAGAAGCATAAATCAGTCTTTAAGCTACTATTAGATTTTTATTATGATGTATGTGGTTTCATTTGACCAGCACTAGTAGACTACTTAAACACTGGAACTAATTTGTAAAATATAAAACCTGTTTCCTTGTGTGTAGATTGGTTTAGTGGAGCTACAAAAGCAGTATAAAGTTTGTCGGTCGATGAACCTTATATTTTCCTCAATTAAGGAAAATAATAAGAGCATAAATTTCCAATCTGAAGTTTAACCTGTAACATTTCACAAGATGGCCACATGCCAGTGCTGCCTCCTCAGCTAGATTTGTGATATTACGGGTTTACCTGATGGTGTTGGGATCACGTGGCACTCTGCATCTTTACACCTCTTTATTTGCTGGCCGCTAGGCGGGGTGTATGCTGATCAATGAGCTGCTTTAGGACACTCCCACCCTGTGATCATTTTGAATACACTAATGTACGCACACTCTTACACTCGCATAATGGATCTACAGTATTAAAAACTACAATTGCTGTCATTTTAGACCACAATCACAGTTAAACCCATGAGTCAAGTGGAATCAAGACAGAAAAAGTAAACATGATTTGTAGCCTCAATGTAATGCAAAAGACAGAAAGTCGACTCAAAAATCAGAAATATATTGAAAGTGTGAGAGATGAGCCAGACAATGACTTCATTTATCTCTCACACACTGACTTCCATTCATTTTATACAGCTTAACCCTAACTTAACACATTACCAGTTTATGCATAACCTTAACCTAATCTCTGTTCACACTTTAGCCCTAACAAAGGCTCTAACCTTAAAAATGACTGAGTGGAATATAAGTGGCCTTTGGTTTTCACAAGGACTTCTGGTCCCTACAAGATTGGTTAGTATTTCATAAAAGGTCAGAACAAGGTACCAAAAATGTGTACACACACAAACATCAACACATTAGAAGACATCACGTTGACTTAAGTCCCATTGGACAAAATGACCTGCTGACACCCATTAACATCTGGCTTTTGCCTTCAGCAGAAACGTTCGACTCTGCATTTGGTTCAGTATCTAGTGACTCAGCTGCAGTTGCAGATATTCGTCCAGCTCCATTTGGTTCTAATGACTACATAACCAACCATGACCAAGTCATCTTCTTGGTTCAGTGATTTACATTACGAAGTCGGTCCCACCAGATGACTGCGTGAACAGATTTATGTCTCAAAAACATGAGTAACACGAGTACACGCAGCACAGTGGTGACCTTACACACTGGCTGATATTGGAGCACTGACTGCTGTGTAAGACGTGTGCTGACTCACCAAACACATAAATCACTCTTACAGTAAGATCCACAAAAATACACTGGTTCCTTGGCAGCACAGTCTGACCAATGACATCTTGAGTTTCACAAATAGACGGGTAACTCCCAGAAACAAATCTCTTAAACACAAGCTCACCATCAGCTCGTTGGATGCTGTTTGTACATGTTCCTAAACATGCACAAATCCAGAAACATGGGTGAACAGTTAAGTGTAAATAATTATGGACCAACAGATTTGTACAGAGCCTTTGAATCCCATTTCCACAGCAGACCCCATGTCTAGCTGTCAGTCAAGCATGTCAAATGGCATCCTTAGCATCTGATTGGTCAGCTTTATTGCTTAAATAAAAATTTATATGATGTGGTACAAAAAAATTCAGGCCTTGTACAGTTGCCATAGATCTAAAATCTAACTATAGAGACCAAAAAAACGACTTTTGTAGCAGGCTCTGTTTTGTTTATTTATTTATTTATTTTCGCTGATCCAGCATCAGTATGTGAGATTGGGTCAAAAAAAAGTTATGTTTGTACCACAACTGACAAAGCTTCACATCCAAACAAAAACTGGGGAATTTAAACTGAAGATAAATACAAGGCTGGTGTTAGTTTCCATGTCTCCACTTTAAACTGCTAAATGTTGCTGTTTGGCTTCAGTGTTTCACTGATTTAACCATCACACAGCATCAGGGAGTTTATATTCAACTTTCAACCATCTCATTGATGACTTTGTGGTAAAATTAAAACTTCAAGATGAATTACTTCGGCTTTGACGGTGGAAAAATATCATCTACAGACCTTTTGTGAGATGAATTTGAAATGGGCCAGTGAACCTTTGACTTGGCAACCAGACTGCACCAATTAGCATTGCACATTTCTTCGTCATTTGAACTCTCGAGTAACCTCCATAAACAAAATAAAAGCTGCATGGCGCAGCAGGACATCAGCAGAGCCAAAGAGATGAATAAATAATAAAGCGACCTGGAAGGGCTGAAGACGACGACAAAGCAACAGGAAAGCCACCGTGACGAAGGAACGCGCGGAAACAGCTGTTACAGATGTGGCCGACGGTTCTTTTTACTGGGAGATGGAGGTTTTCCACTCTGTTTTTGGTCTCCAAATAAGCATAGAATCAAATAAATTGGCTTTGCTGCTAATGTGCTGTTGTCAGAGTTGATAAATTCTCTAATGTCAGAATAATGAGGGTTGCAGCTGTTTTTTATCATCCAAAAAGTTCACCGGAGGTCAGTCTTTCTTTTTAAAAATGTATTCAAATCGTAATTAGTTGCATTTATTCGTATAGCAAAATAAAAGTAGATGAGTTTGAAATCCTTTCTATTCATCACGTGAGATGGATTCAAGACTCATTTATTTTGCGGGGAAAAAAAGAAAAAGAAAAATTTTGGGGGTTGAATCTAGCAAGAAGAAAGGCTGAATCCATGGTGTGTTTGATACCCTGAGGGTACGTGCCCGGTGACTAAATGTGGTTAAACAGTTCAGGACTCCATGCAGATTCCTTGAATTAATTAAGAACAAAGTGGCACTCCCCTTCCTCGCCAAATTTTCTGGATCAGGACTTGTGGGAAGACTTCTGAACAAAACTGGGATGTGGGTTCTCGTGCTGCTCCTCAAGGTCAGCGTCTGACAACTTAATTAGAGCTTCGGAGCATCGGCGCTGTGTGCTTCTACTCGTCTTTTAGTTTAAAGGGAATGTCTGAGGTTGGAGCTCTCACGTTTGTGTGATGCCTCTTCTTTCTGTTTATGAGCCTGTAAGAAACAAATGGCCGTATTTCATCCATCCAACGTCACTTTCGCTCTCACTGCAGCTACAACCTCGTACGAGCTTTGAACACATGTAAAAGTGACTAATGACACCAGTCTCGCAGTAACTCGTGTCAGCGTTGGACAAATGTCACTGTATCTGCATGTGCACATGTCATTGATCATTGATCTTTAGCTGTCAGACTGTAAAATTCATTTTATTCCAGACCTCTTTTTTTCTAAAAGTAATTTATTTTTTTCTCACAGCAAAAAATGAAAAATGAAGACAAAAAGAAAAGACCTTGTGGGAAGTACTAAGTACCTCCTTATTGCTTCCATCGATTTTACCAGCACCTGGTTCCAACTCACCCTCTGTAAGTTGGAACCAGGTGTTGGTAGTCAGCCCTTCGTGAACTGATCCTCAGCAGGTGTGCAGACCTCTACTAAAGCATTTTGGCAGTTTTGAGATTTTTTTTCTTTTGGGTGGGTGTTAAAACAATGGCAAGAGGGAAAGATATAAGCAATGGTCTTAGAGAAGCAATTGCTGCTGCACATAAACCTGGAAAGGGTTATTTAAAAAAAAAACCACCGCAAACAATTCCCGTTCAACCTTCCACAGAAAGATTATTCACAAAAGAAAAGCAATCTAGACAGCTTCCAGTTGTTCCAGGAGTGGAAGTCCTCACAAATTTATCCCAAAATCAGGCAGAAGACAAATCCACAAAACCCAAGAGTTGTCATATCAGATGCTCAAGGCCTCACTGAGAATGTTAAAGTCCATGACAGTACAACCAGAAGAGGACTGAACAAGTATGACGCTTATAATGGGGAATGAGGCAATCTGACTATAATAAATTGTCATCCGTTAATCACATTTATAAAGCTGCCAAGTGAAAGTCAGTCCACTGAGTGTACACTGGCTACAGTAACTTAGGTTCTCTCAGTAGGCGCACAGTCCTTTAACCTCTGCCAATCTGCATTGACTCTTCACATAATGAATTTCACATATGGCATGCGCATACAATCCCCATGACAACCACAGTGACAGATCATTAACGATCACAACACTCCGCTGATCAGAATCAGATTCCCTGAGCTTGCGCGTAGCCCTCTTCAACATCTGCAGCACAGCACGTTAACACTCCAGCTCTTCTTTATATCATTATCAATGAGTTAAATATGCATTCAAAGTTCTGTAAACAGACGCATCCAGGGAAATTTCATAAATAAATAAAAGTAAATTTGATGTTTATTTGCATAAAATATTGAGTATAATCCTACTCTGTTTATTCACGGTCATATTGTGTCATGGAACCTTGTTTTCAAACCAACAAGAACAAAACAAATCAAATAACAGTTTCTTCTGTCTTTTTAACATGATTAACAAATGTTTTTAGTTCACATTGTGTTTTTGAAGATAACTCCCTGCAGGGGAATCTTTGACCTTTCCGTCCATCAAAAACTCCACAGGGGATCATCACGCCGCTGGCGACGAATGGGTGGTTTGAATTAGGAGAAACAAATGTTTGTACACAGATTCGAGCAAACGGAGCGGCAACGTGATGACGCAACAGAAGTGAGGGATTAAAGTAGCATCTTTGATGTGATAAAACCTCTGAGATAGAAGAAGCAGGAGCAGAGGGAAAGTGGCGCTGGGAGCGACGGCACATTTCACTGACAAAATAAGTGATAAATAACGAGAAATGAAGCATGGGGAGGAAAAAGTGACGACAATGACGCCACTGGCGAGACTGGAAAATGAGCATCTGCTGCAGCTTCCCTGGTGTTGACTGCATGATCAACAATGAACAAAAATTAGTAGAAGAAATGACAGAGAAACCAAAAATAAGGAGAAGATAGATGAGCTTCCCTTTTGTTGTCTGTTTTGCTTCAAAGTAGCACTTAATCTTCCCTCCCAGACATGTTATTTTCATTTTCTGGAAGTCATTTCTTTTGCTCTGCTCTTCTGTTCTTTATTTTGCAGTCAGATGTTTGATTCTCTTTCTTTCTTTCTTTCTACAAGTTTTCACTTTTTTCTTTGCTCGGCTTTGATAGTTTTGAATTCTGCGGATGCTTTTAAGCACTTGGGAAAAGTTTTTTTTTTTTTCTTTAGTATATTTGACTTGCTGCCCACGATGAATCTTATTTTGTTGATCCCCTGATGTTTCCTTTTTATGACACCATCGGATTAACAGAATTTCACATAGTAAATTTTGTTCATGTTACTGTCTGGGGTAAGAATTCTTCATGCAGACATCATCAAGCTAAAATGCGTTGGTTTTTTGTTTGTTTGCTTTGTCGAGATAGAAATGGAAACAGAGTGAAACAAAAACCAAAAAAATCAAATGAGCATTAAAGCAGCACAAAGGAATGTTTGCCTTTTTTAGAGCTTAGAGGATCCTGTCATTGGCATGGAGGTTAAGTTGCAGCTTTACTCTTGTTCAGTCTCTTGACTGGTCGCTCTAATTTTCTCCTCCGTCATGATTCCAGCGGTATAAACACGACTCACAAAGATAGTAGCCGAAGAGCAAAAATACAACTTCACTTTCTCCAAGCCAGAGTTTGAAATTGGCCACAAATCATAGTAATTTGCTTAACTGAATTTAAACCATGTTATTCCAAGTAATGATGAATCAAGATGATTCTGACTCTCCCAGACCTGAAACTGCAGGCTAACACCTCAACCAGATATATCGTTCTGATTGGATAATGCCCATGAGGCAGGAAATGTCATAGATTCTATTGGCTGTGGTGATTTGAAAGACTAGCATCAGTGCTGCTCAGCTATCATGCATCAAAAAGCCAATTGGAGGAGAGCCCTTTTAGCCAATCACAGGCAAAGAGGGCAGTACCAACCCCTACCATCCTGTAATTCTCAAATTCGCAACCGGGTCTACTACCACTAACAGTTCTGGCGGTTTCTGTGCTCACTGCAACATGCTTTGCATTTAGATGGTACTGTGGGGTTGAAATGCTTTGGTGGTATGTAAACTCTTTTACGCACAAAACCACGCTTTTATCAAGGTTTCCATCACAATGTTTGTTTGTTTTTTTAATTAAATGTGCCTTTCATCATTCCTGCAATGCACTTTCATCCGAATCCCCCTGTAATCAGTGTACCAAGAAATAGTACACTGATAAATGTTCCACGTTGTTTGGAACGCAAGCTATTTTTAAAAGCGTAATTATTTTTGTAATTAATTAATCATAATTAATACGTTAAAATCCCATCTCTATATATTTGGTATTTAGCAAACCCCAGCGACACAGTTTTAACAAAATTATAAAATGTGCCAAACAGTCCAATTAAGGAACTCCATCCGACATTCCTGTAAAAAAAAAAATCTAGAAATTCTGAAAAATATGAAATTCAGTCTTAGTAAAATAAATGGAAAGATGTTCTAGAATAGATTAAAATTTTTAGGTTTGCATGAAGTGAATACAAAGAAACATGCACTTTGGTCATACGAAGAGGCTTCTACCAATGACCTGGCCTTTAATTTTACACGTCTGTTGTAATTTTGACATATGACATTTCTAAATTACATTTATTTTCATACCAAAAGTATACAAACACGCCTTGAAGGAGCGGAGATCTACTCATTTTAGATTTTAGATGAGCAGAAATCTCAAAAATAGGAAATGGGTTCAAAGCTCCTGAGTGCCGCTTTAAGAAATCATGCCTTTTGTCCCTGATTAGAAATCATTTCTCTTTTTTCGAGTTATTTTAGTTCAGGTCATGGGAAAGTTGTGATCCTTCTACTTTTGTGACACGAGTCCAAAAAGCCAACTCTCCTTCTAAATGAACTCTCCCATGAACGTGGCTCTCTGCGTCTCTTTGCTGATGGATGGCAAGGATTAGTGTGACAGAGCATCTGACCGCAGACTGCTGTTTGACTGCTTCGGCTCTGAACGGATCGTCACCCCGCCGCGCCGTGCTGACATATCTGTAAAACGTCCCGGTGCTCTCGGGGTGTCAGATCTCCCGCTGACGCTCACGCAGCTCGGTGCCAACAAGACGAAAGACGCATTGCAAAACAATTAGTCTGCGCCGCGGGAGAGGAGGGCAGCGTGTGTGTCTGCGCTTCCAACAAGCCATTTCCCACAAACGTCATGATTTACACATGTACATAAGAAGTGCCCTGCTGCTCTGAAAAACGCGCTGTTGTTAATCAGCGCTTTATAGATAACATGTGTAGCACCAGTTGGCCTTGATGACACACCACCCTCAGCTAGTAAACACACTTAATTAGGTCAGGATGGTGTGTGTATCAAGCGAGTTCATGGTACTGTGAGGAAGTGTGTGAGTGCATTGAATGCTTTATTGGTGGAGGAGTGTGGATTAAATTAAGTTTTATGAGTGTTTCTATGTGATTTTGACAGTGATTCTGTTGTGTGTTGGCAAAAAAAGAGGAAAAAAGAAAAGAAATGAAATGCATTCCGGTGAGTCAAATCTGTGCCAGTTTGTGGTCCTGTCTTTAGTAATTCTTTTTTTTTCTTTTAATCTTTATGCGTCACAGTTTTCCTAAATCTCGTCATCAGTGGTGGGAAAAGTTCAGGTTAAAGGAAAAAAAAACTTCTTTCAATTCTGTTCAGGTCATGAACTGTTGACTGTAGTTTGCGCAGCATTCGGTGCTCAACTTGTACAGACTTTAAATCATGATGACACTTTTTTTTTTCACCAATCCAAACTTAAAATGACCTTAAAGCCTAGAAGTATTGCACACTTACTGTAAATGCAATTAGATTTTTGAGAGTTGTCTGTGGCTTAAAGTGTGCAATCGTAGGCTGATTGTCCCACAGAGCTGGTGTTGATGGTTTCAGGTTTGTCCAGAATGGAGGTGGATTGTTTCTCCAATGGGCTGCTTTGTTTCCGTCCCACACATCTGGCTGGTTACTGGTTCAATGTACAGCACCGTCAGAAACTACTGTGCAGATATTGTAAATAAAGATTGAAGCAAACCACAGCAAAGATGCTTTCCTTCTGGTTGTCGAGGTTTGAATCAAAATCTGGACTTGAATCTTGAGTTTCCTTTCCCTTTGTGAGACTGTCGGGACTTCACAGTTTTGTTTTGTTGAAGGGGGGAAAAAAACAACTTACCATGAAATTTGTTTCTGTTTGGATTGTTCAGACCTTAGGGTGAAAGTTTCTTGAGGTGCATAACTGTAGGTGGATGTAACAGTTTAATGAGTGAGTAAGAAAAGTAAAAGACTGGACAACTGGTGAAGTGACTTGGGCGTGTTATGGAATGTGTTTCAGTTCTTTGTATTAAACAAGCGATCTTTAAACAGACTGCAGATTGTCCAGAATGCAGCAGCCAGGCTGTTAACTGGTGGCACCACATCGCCACTGTTTTACCTTCTTTATACTGGCTGCCAGTAAAACAACAAATTGATTTTAAAATTCTTGTACTGACTTTTAGAGCTTTTCACGGCCAATCACCAAAATATATTTGTGATCTTTTAACCGTTTATGCCCCAGCTCGCACACTCCGGTCAACTGAACAGAACCTATTATCGGTCCCTAGAACCCAATATAGAACACAAGGAGATAACTGGTTTCAATCCATCAGCCCTCGTTTATGGGATGCTCTTCCTCTTTCAGTGCCTCTGACCAACAGTGCTGACTCTTAAAAAGACAACTGAAGGCCCTTTTATTTAGACAAGCTTTTAGTTGACTGAATACCTTGACTTTGTCATTGTAACTTGGTTTTAATATGATGTTTTATCTCTGTTTTAAATTTATTGTGTTATCTTGCTCCGCATTTTATTGTAAAGCACTGATCTTTATGAGTGATAAAACCTTAAAATAGTAAATAAGGACAGACAGTTATTGATGTTTTAATAAAGCTTAGACAGCTCCCATCTAGTGGTGAGGTTGTATACTGCAACCATTCTTTATCGCTCCTTTTCCCAAGACTCATTTTCGTCTACGGTCGCCGAGAAATGTCATTGAACTGGGAAACAGAGAAGTCGTCGACCAACACAGGTTTTAGCAGTATTCTCTCAGCTGATGAGGTTAGTTTTGTGAAATAGTTGTTGTTTTCATTTAGTAATTTAGACTAAAAAATGTCATGTTTACAAGGCAACTTATGATGTCATTTTTTTTTACTTTTAGATCGATTACTTCAATGCTAATATCAGCCAGCAACAAGTGAAATTGAAGACTAGCTAACCTAGCGATATAGCTACTGATCTACGTAGCCACGATATTATATTTATAGCACAGGTAGAGGCTCATGGAGATCAGGAGGCTGCGCATTCCCCGAGGTTGGGTGGCAAGACACGAGCGCGGGTACCCGGCAAGAACCCCCACGGACCAACCCTGCTCCAATCCCCCACTGGGGAGCACCCACCACCACCAGAGACCACCAGTCAGAGCGCAAATGCAACGCGGTCTTTCACAGAGATGTGAGAGTTCACTGGAAGCTGCGACTGACATATGCAAGGATGGGGCTCGACGGAGATGGGCGGGCCCCCCTCCAACCTGACTGGGGCAGGAGGAGGGAGGGAAAAGAGGGAGAGCGCTGGGAAGCAGAAGGGGTGCCGGGCCCGCACAGGACCACAACCGGGCGTCCCGACCGGTCTGCAATAATTATCAAAACAAAACAGCAAGTACTTCTTCTGACATCTTGTAGCTTTGATGGGGAAATGTTCTTTCTAGAGTCTGACATCCATTTTAGAAGAATCCGCTATCGAGAGAGGGAGAGAGAGAGGAAGAAGACCACAAGGTAGAGGCAGTGGATCAGTCAGACCTGGGCGAGAGTTTATAGCCAACTACCAGTAGAGCTAGCACAAATGCAAAACGCAAAGCTGTAATTTCCTGGATGTTTCCTGCTGTGGACCGTAGTTTCAAGACGGCGACACAACATGGCGATCACCATAGAATACACCAATGTGAATGTATATATGAATGTTAAATTCAAAACCTACTAGAACACTGTGATTTGTTTATGGAAGTAAATAATAATAGCAAAAACTGCTTTTTCTGCTGATCGTGGCTGTGACAGGAATAAATCCAGATGAGGTATAAGTTTTGACACTGATATTGAGAGATTTCCAGTGATGCCCAGCCCCAGCAGTTACGCCAGATGTTGACTGTTAAAGCACGGCGGTAGAGGAGTGATGGTTTGGGTCAGTACAGTTGGTTCAGTGCAGCCGCGGGATGGGCGTCATTTGGTCATCAGGTGAACCGTGAACTCTTGTGTATAGCAGATTACTGTAGATTTTTTTTTTTTTTTTTGATGAGATCATAAAACAGGACAATGATCCGGAAAAAAACAGTAAATCTACAACAGAATGGCTAAAAAGAAAAAGTGTTGCAGCGGTCCAGTCGAGGTCCAGACCTCAGACTGATTGAAACTTTGTGGCGGAATATGAGAGACGTGTATAAATAAAATTCCCACAAAACCTCAAGAAACTGAAATAACTTTGCAAAGAGGAAGAGTGGGCCAACATTCCTCAGCACCGGTGTGAGAGACTGATGCGCTTATACACACAGAAGAGTTTACGAGTTGTAGCTGTTATACACTTAGTTGCATCATTTTGGACCTGGTATGTTACAGGATATTGTTGTTGTGCCCTAAAGTGTTAAACCTTATAAACAGAAATGTCCTGTACTTTCTCTTCCACATGCTCGCACATTTAGAATACAACCACAAAATACTGCGAGGAATCGAAGCTGTTGTTTCTCCCTCGTGATGTGTTTCTAAACTCAGCTGATGAATCAAACAAGAAAACGCAACCACCTTAATTATAGAAAACACATCACTCTGAGTTCACTAATGCCACTCACTTCCCAGAAGTCATAGTGATAATCAGTTAGTCAGTTTCCCAGATGGATACCTCTGTGTCCACACACACACACACACACACACATTCCCAGGAGAGGTCTGTATCAAATCAGATCTAAAACGGCAATTACAGTAATACCGCCCAATGCTTAAATGCTTTTGCATTCACTGTGAATACCAGAAAGGAAAAAATCCAAAACACACACACACACACACACACACAGTCTGACATAATGAAGTCCTGAAAAACCTAAATCCTAAACCCCCCCCGTTCAAAAAAAAGGGCCAGAGGTTTCAAACTCTGCTCATAGATGTGCAAGAAAAAAAACACACACACACACACACACACATCCTAACAATCCCAAAAACAGAGCGATCATGCCGAGCTGTAATAATGGGCTCCCATTGTAATTCTGTTTTCTTCAAGTGGTCAGGAACAAAAAAAGGAATGAACCACTGGCAGGGCATCTCACACACACACACACACACACACACACACACAGTTGTTGTTAGTACATAACAAAAGGAATTTACTTGCCAGGTCTGCAGCTATTTTTGGGGGGTAATATTTGCAAAAAACGCTTTTTTGGGTTAAAAAGGAGATGAAGTGATGGGAGATGAAAGGGAGCAGAAAAAGACGGGGAGCTGAGCGACCCGAACCACAGGCATCCGGTGAGAAACGGGGAGATAAATACTGCGGTCGGCCTGCAGCTCGGGGGACATTTCCACTTTTTAAATGCAGCTATTTTCATACATATTTCCGTTGCATTTCTTTGCTGTTTTGAAAAAGGAAACCCCTGAATCCAGCTACAGCTTCAGAAGTGTAGAAGTTTGAATCCCATCCTTCTGTGTGTAGAAACACAATAATAAAAGAATAATAATGTGATGGTGGTGGGTCAGGTCATCATTGAACTCGTTTTCATCATTTGGTTACGTATTTAACAAAAATGGAGTCAAAAAGAATCAGTTCCCCCCATGATTCAATGTCTGAATCAGCAAAGACGTGCTTCCTGTGTGACTGTCATTCTCTCACGTCTTCGTGGCTAATTTTGGTCATTTCTTCTTGACATCGTTGCTTCAGGTCATTGAGGTTTTTGAGTGTTCACTTATGCAGTATTTCATTTTGGGTTGAGGTCTGGACTTGGACCAGAACCTTTGTTTTTTGTTTTTTGTTTTTTGTTTTTTTTGTTTAAAGCCACTCTGATGTAGATTTGCTGGTTTTCTTCACATTGCTGCCCTGCTGCATGACCCTGCTTTAGCTGCCAGACAGACGACCTCACATTTATACAGAAGAGTTTATGGTCGACACAACAACTGCAAGGTGCCCGGGTCTGGTGGTGCAAGACATCATTAGCATCATTATCATTATTATTATCATTATTACAACCTTACCCAACCATAACCATAACATCTGCACGCTGGTGAATATTTTTGGTGTCAAGTCATGTCAAATAATACATCGCCCATTCAAAAAAGAAAAAAAGTCACACAATTTAATATTTAATTTAGCATTACCTTTAATTACCACATGCTTTCATCATGGTATTGTTTGCATAAGCTTTTGCAATGTCACAACATTTATTTGTGCCCAGAGTTGCCTTCATTTTTCTCCAAGATCTGGTGTTGATGATGGGAGCAAAGTCTTTTCCAGCACATCCCAAAGACTCTGGATGGGGTTCAGGTCTGGACTCTGTGGTGGTCCATGTGTGAGAAGTATCTCAGTCTCCCTGAACCGCTCTTTCACTATCTGAAACGATGAATCCTGGCATTGTCATCTTGGAATATGTCTGTACCATCAGAGAAGAAGACGTCCATTGATGGAATAGACCTGAACCTAGACCTGAACCTAGACCTCAGACCACAGATTTGTACGGTACACACTAGGCATGATGGGAGCATCACTTCATCCTCTGATCCTCCATCACTCTCATCACAGAGTAAATCTGGATTCATCAGACCACAAGACCTTGTTCCATTGCTCTGGTCTTACGAATAAAGATGCATAAAGAGTCCAATCTTTATGCTCTCTAGCAAACTGAAGCCTTTTATGTGAGATAATCTTCACTGATAAGTGTTTTCTTAAGGCTACACAGCTGTTTAGTCCTGATCCTTTGAGTTCCCGTTCGTATCGATCGTGTAGAAATGTTCTTACTTTCACTATTAAACATAGCTGTGATTTCTGAAGTTCGTATTTTATGGTTTGATTTCTCCAAAGGGTTTAACTGATTGATCACCATCATTCATGATTCGTGGTTCTGGAAGATGATGGTTCCTCACCATCCTTCCAGTTCTTAATTAATGTGTTGGAAACTTCTTAACTCAGTTTAGTGCTGACTCATTGAGGGTCTCGCTCAGCTGGACCTCAGCCGGTCCTCGTTTTTAACTCCAACAACACTCGTTTCAAATCTTGTTCTGGTGGCGGCGCTTCAAATTGGGATGGATCAGCGGATTTGATTGACATAAATGCGAGGCGACATTGTCATACAATATGAGGAAGAAAGGCTTCAGAAAACCTTTTGGGTGACATCACACTTTGCGCGAACAACCAATCAAATTTCATCCTACTCCGTATTAGCGAGCTGCATGCTTTGAAACAGTCCCACCTCCTCTACAAGTTCGTGGTCTGTCATTGGCTATGGAACACGCAGTTTGATTGGTCGACGCTTGGGTCAACATGTGAAAAATTGAAACTTTTCTCAGCTTCTGATTGGACACGTCCATCAGGACTCAGTGGTCCCACAATCCAGTTCTGCAATGCTGGACGTCACCAGATTCAAAGTCAGTGTTGCAGTAGACAGACTAAGACTAATGATTACTGGAGAAAAATAAAATAAACAAACGAAAAAACAACACTTCTCCTGCAACAGCTGTTGTAATTATTAACAGGAACCTGATGTTGAAATAGAGACGCCGAAAAATGAAAACTGTAGGATGAACAAAAGAATGAAATACATTTTGTCTTCAACAATACACAGAAGTGTGCACACACAGCCGGTGTTTCCTTAACCTTTGACTTCTGGAGCTCATCAGTAACCAGGAGGCCAGGAGGAGTGTGTGTGCTGTCTCATCTGTCTTCATTACACTATTGTGTGTGTTTGCTCTACTGAGTCTCATGCACACACACACACACACAGATTTATGCACGGAGGCTTCATGTGAATGCTGTTGGGATTCATTCTCTTACAAAACACAGCGTACTTTAAAAATAGACCAACCAAAAGTTTCTTTGTGGTTCTTCTGACGACTCGCCGGAGATCAAAGTTAAACCAGCGTTTCATTGAACAGAAACACACACAGATGCAGAGATCAACCGCACGTCGTCCCTGCTGGGTTTTGTTCTCTCCGCGTATCATTCCCGCTCATCTCTGCGCTTGGAGGAAGGAAAACCAAACGCAGCGATATCTGCCGAGAGGATTATTTAACTCCGTCTCGCACACAGGAGCCAGACGATATGCAAACCAGAGCTGGACCAGGAAGCGATGCCGAGAGCTTTTATCTCCGAGCCATGTACTTCCAACCAGTCCTCCTCACCTCTCACCTACTCTGCTTCATAAAAATGTTAGAATGGAGAATTAGTGCCATGTTGAGGGGAAAATAAACCTGAAAGTACCAGAGTAAAATACACGATAAATGTTGCGTATTCCTGACACTAATGATGTGATGCTGAGTATTTCTTCTCTCGTTAATCACACAAAAGAAATACTTAGCTATCTCCACGACCCACATTATAGCACATATTACTACTTTATTCTCATAAGATTACTGCAATGACTTGGTTATGACTAGTTTTATTAATTATTATGACTGATTTCTTTTGACCCTCAGAGGCCAAAGTAATAACAGCTTAGTTTACACAAAGTCAGCTGTCAATCAAAAGACAACGTCTCTAATTATGCATAAATTTGTGTCTTTATATAATTTTGCCTGAAGAGATAAAAAAAAAAAACAAAGACAAAGAAATCAGCCCCCATCTAGGTATCACTGATGTCAAATGTAGCCTTGGAGACAGAAACTGTTGTTCGTACGTGGATGTAAATATGTTTGTTTTTGCTGCAAAGCTGGACATCTTATCATTAGAGTCAGTGGAGCTGGCTAGCGTTTTGGCTAGCGTTATGGCTAGCTTTTTGGAGCCAGCCCCCAATGGCCAGTTTAAGAACTGCAGGTTTTTTTTTCCTGGATTAAGTCAAGTTTGTGGTAAAATTGAGATTAGTAAAAGATCACATTTATTATGCAGTAAAAAACTTTTTTGACTTTTAGAAAATCCCATGTTTTTTTGACATAAAATTGTGATTTAATGTCGTAAAATTGTGTCATTGTGTATATTTTTCACACATTTTTGGTTGTAAAAAATTCTTAAAGTTATGATTTTGTCATAAATTGAAAATTCTGTATAACTTTAACTGAACCTTTTGTTGAAAAATCACAGCATTTTTGCAAAATCTGGATTTTTATTTATTTTTTAAACTTACAACAAAAACTTTTGGTTGACTTAAAATCATGACTTTTTTCTCTTTTTTAAAAAATAAAATAAAATTGTCGGTTGGCAATATTCCAATTTTGTCATTGAAAAGTAGATTTTTGTCGAATTCTTTTTACTGATTTTTTTTTTTTTGGTGCAATTTTGCAACTTTTTCTTGTAAAACATTGACTTTTGCAGAATTGAAACTTTTTGACATAAAATTACTACCTTATGTCCAAGAAAGTGCAGAATTTAAATATGTGCTGTACACCTGCGTACACTTTTATTTTAAGGTAATCATTAACACTTCAAGCTCTCACAGGCTTTTTTTGTTTAAAAGAAAGTTTAAAACAACACCGACAACTCTGTTTAAAATAAACTGAAAAACTTATATATTAGATGGAGACAATTTATAGGGTTTGTGAGGAACTAACGAGAAGGATTTATTCTTTCGTTATGGTTATGAGCAAGGACATAATGAAGGAAAGGAAACGAGCACCTTCCTCTGTCTCCTTCCTCTTTCACCTGCCTGTTTCATGCCTCTGCTTCATTAGTGTTGGCAGGAAGATATTCTAGTATGTACGATGACTTCCT
The DNA here is from genome assembly GCA_037176975.1 of Arrhamphus sclerolepis. Taxonomy (NCBI): domain Eukaryota; kingdom Metazoa; phylum Chordata; class Actinopteri; order Beloniformes; family Hemiramphidae; genus Arrhamphus; species Arrhamphus sclerolepis. The sequence goes on from JBAMYA010000010.1 coordinate 1,081,941, forward strand.
GTTTCTACATTTAGCTGCGCGTCTTCCTCGTCTGTTGGAACACGCTATCATCACAGGCGCGGAGTGATATGATTTTAAAAAGAAAAAAAAAAAAGCATGAAGATAAACCGATAATTGAAGTGGCGGTGCATGTTTTAGAAAACAGATGAGATACGTCGTCTGTGTGTGGTCTCACACACTTCACTGCCATGACACCGCTGACCTCAGGTGACCCCCCAGGACAACCTGAAATAACTCCTGGAGATGTGCAGCGGAAGTGAAGAGACTTTCTGAGACAAAATGTGCGGAAAACAGAAATTACTTTATAGAACTGGACTTAAAACTCAGGAAACTTTTGTTTTAGATCATACTTCTTTTCTTTTTGAATATTTTTATTCGGATAGATAAACAGCAGAATTAGACGTCATGCCAGCAGAGGTAGAGAAGGGTAGGAGATGTTGTCCCTCAGCTGTTTGGACACTGTTGGGTGGACCTGCCTCAAAACTGGAGACCAGTTGAAGGTATCAACTATTTTAGATTTATCAGAAATCTGTCAGTTTTAGACATGAGGAAAGTGTGTGTGTGAGGTTGGTTGGGGACTGACGGTATATGCTACGAGCGTCTGCATCAGGGGTGTCATCCAGGGCCACTTCATCACCATGGTTACCATTAAAGGTCCAGGTATTCTGTATTCTCTCAGACAGCTATTGTTACGTTTCCTGCTACTTCCTGGACTTTTTTTTGTCACGAAAGCTCAAACTTATAAACTTTGTATGAGAATACAATTTTTTTTTTCTTTCTCAAACTTCCATCCACGGCATCACCATGGTTACCATTAAAGGGCCGGTTGACTTCTTTTGTCAAAAAGAAAAAAAAAAAAAGGAGATAATTTTGGTGTTTAATTGAGGCTTTTTATCATACAATCACAAAACTTTTTAAGTTAAAATTACATAATTTTTATTGGACTGGAATTACTTTTTGCAAATTTTGACATAAAATGATAACAGTTGTTAAATTGAAAATTTATTTATTTCAACTTTTTGTCCTAAAAATCTAATTTTTTTTCATTAAAAAAAAAAAGAATTTTACAAAAACCTCAAGTTCTGACAACTTGGGATTGGAAAAGTTACTGTAGTATTTCTGAACAAAACACTTTATAATTAAGAAAAAAGAGATGAGGCAATGGGAGCTTAAATTTGGTCAAATTTTGGGACAGGAGGTTGTGAGCACAGCCGAGATCGAAGTGAGAAGATGATTTCATTTGGACCCAGAAAAGAAAAAAACAAAAAAAACAACAACAAAGCCCCCCCATATTGTTTAGGCTGTTGCAACATATTTTCTTTTTGTTATATATTACTTCTTTTCCTACCCTGTCATCATTTATTTAACAAAAATCTCTATAAAAGCAAAATATTTTGTTAGTTTACTGGTCCAAAGCATTAACGCAATGCCAAAAGGGAAATACGTAAGCAACGTCCTTAGAGGAGCAACTGTTGGTGCACATTAATCTGAGGAGGGGGACAGGAGACAGTGAAGTCCCCACGTATTTAAGACTTTTCAACTTTAATTGGTTAAAAATTTCGACATTGAGAAGGAAATGTAGAATTTACTTATCAAAACCACAATCATACCTGAATCTTAACCTCCTGTTTTTCTCTTTTTGGATTAAAAATACTCAAATGTCATAGCTGGTAGTTTTTATTTTCATGATTATTTTGTAAAGTTATCCTCAGAAGGAAAGTCAAAAATAGAAGAAGCGTTAAAGTTAATGACTACATTTATTGTATGTTTTCATTTTTATCTACATCCTGCTGCTTTCTGAGGAGTTCTTCATAAAATAATATATATACACTCAGCTCCTCTGGAAAAGACAAAGAGCAGCAGAGAAAATGTGTTCGAGAGCTCCAACTGCTGCGTCTCAACACTCGCCAGACCACACGAACCTGAGACGGCCGTCAGAGCTGTCAGAGGGCTGATGATGACGTGACACACACACCTCATCAGGCTCAGGGTGAGAGGGAGCTTTCAAACCATCCACAGTAGTGCCCGTTTAAGCACTTTCATCATGAAAGTGACCGAGGCTGATAGCGGGGAGGAAGTGAGGAGGAAAAGTTTTTGAAGCGCAGCCAGACCTGCTCTCATTTCTCTCCTTATCTTCCGTTTCCTTCTCTTCAGCTTTCAAACCCAATATTTCCTGCAATTCATCACATGCGGGTATTAAAATTTGTTAAAAGATGTTTTTCTAAATAGTTTTTTCCTTTATTATTACAAACTGCCGATGTCTCCATGAGTTTTGGGAGTGCTTCAGTTTCGAAGCCATGGTCTGTAATTCATTTATAAAATGAGGAAATACAAGTAATATCATCTTTAAATCCAACTGTTGAGAAGCTTCCTGAAACATTTACGCTGAATTTTGGATGTAAAAGACTTTGATTGATCCTTATTTTGTGCACTTATTTTTAAATAGGCACAAACTGATCCTCAGAATTGGTACAGAGCCTGTTAATTCACAGCTGCTAAATGAATTATACATACACACACACACACACATATATATATATTTATATATATACACATATACACACACACACAATCACACATAGGAAGTTTAGTCAGTGACTCAGAAGTACTAAAGCAAAAAAATAAATAAAAAAAATAGTACTCCCTGTTAGGGAGTGTGCAGATGCCTGGTGGAAAAATGTGGTGTCATCACTGGTTTAGGTGATTCAGAATAATTGTTTAAATCCGGAAATGAAATAAGGAAGTTCAGGAGCAGTGATACCAACATTAAAAAGATTAGTGGACCAACATGTGGGCAATTCCACCAACAAACCTCCTCATTACTCTCACACCCAGATCGCAGTGATGAGCAAAGAGGGAAAACAAAACAAAACATGTATGATGATGATGTCACAGTTTCTTTTGAACTGATTTCTGCTGGAGCTCAGAGCATCAGCTGGGACTCTTGGTCGTCACCAATGCACAGCGTCCAGGGAGTTTGGATCCTGATGGAGGTCCAGGACGAGGTCGCTGTCTCACCATTGGCTAGCGGTCTAGTTGGTCATTGTGGAAGGAGATCCGGGCCAACCTTGGCGAACCAGAACCAGTCAGAGCGACCAGCACACGACACAATCGTGCTCCATTAGGTCCTCCATCAGCTCACCAAAAGAACTGTTTGAACATGCATTAATTAGTGATTTATCTGCATTTACGTGGTGATTTGATAAACCTCAATTTCCTTTACTTCCACACTAGCAGCAGTTTTGAAAACCAGATGTAGCCCGTTGGTGATGGCTAAAACGTCTCGTTTCAACCATTTGAAAGTCAGACTGTCCCGTTTTTCCTTTATTGGTGCTTTGTTTTTAATTGCAGCTTCACGTAACTTTTATTTTCAGACTATACAGGATGTGGCAAAGTAATGAAACCATGAATCATCACAATTCTTTCTTCATTCCTAATAATACTTTGATAAAGAGTTGACTCGGCACCAACCTCTACCAGGTACGTCTCATCATCGTCTACAAGTAAAGGCATCAAACAGAAGAAACATCCACCAGCAAATACTCAAATTTTTCATTTTATTCCTTTTTTCATTTGTTGGCATTTCTCACAACTTTCATTAGTATTATGTTTTTATTCATTAGTGGTTTAATAGAACAGCAACAACAAAAGTAGCAACGACTGCAGAGTGAGGACTCCGGACACGGTTAAGCATGCCAGTATAAATACTGGGAGACAGTTTGCAGAAATGATTCGTATCATGAGCTATTAGTTCTAATTAGAGAATTCAACAAGCAGCTGAAAGCTTTGGAAGAAACAAATTTGGCACTCAGTTTTATTTTTATTAAATTTCTTTCAGTGTAAACATTCAGTAAACTGTGTCCAGAGTCCAAATGCGACAGTGTTGCAGCACAAGTTCAGCGAAAAGGCACATTCAACATTAACGGCCCCGTTCCCTTTCTATCGCGTAAAGATGATGCACAGCTCAGGAAGAAAAGTAAGTGAAAGTCATTGACATGATGTCTGATTTTGAAGGTTTGTGGAACGAAGAAGACCTTGAATTTTCCCTTCGGACACACACACATACACACACACTGCACGTTTGAATCCCTTTTAATGAAGCGCCACTGCAGCACTTTGCTCTGCTGTTATTGCACCCGAGTTCAAGAACAAAAAAAGCAACACAAACAAAGGAAAGACCCCATTAGTATGAGAAATAATTTAGAGTTAAACTAAGTGTTGTGCTTTAGTTAATTTAGTGTGTGTGTGTAACAGTAGCCACACACACACACAGACAGACACACAGCATGGTGTTATGGAAGATGCAGGACTGTGTGCACTTGGCATTAGTACAACGCTTTCTATGCAAATGTCTTTCTAATCAAGCAGGCAAACAAAGAACTACACATTTAATCGCAGTTGCCAAGTTGGAGCATTATCCCCCTCTTTAAGACCCAGTTTTTATACATACGAGTAGAAAATGCTCCATTTATATCAAGTTTTACTGAAAAGGTGGGGGACAGGTTGCCATGTTTGGACAACATCCCCCACTTACATCTCAAACACTCACTGTGCTACCTGGTGTTGAATTAAAGGAGAAAAGTTGCCAGATCTGAGCAGCAGCGACCATTCAAGTATTTGCAGGTTTTATACTGAATAGTTTTTTGTGACGCAGGGTTGTATGAGATGTTTATGCCGCCAGTTTGAAGAAGCAGCATCCTGGTGTCAACCAGGGCAGAGGCAAAATGCATATTAATCTCTTATGTTTAAAAATCTGCCAGTTTTGAAATATTTTTATGGTATCAGGGAACTGAAACCTGGGTATGGTTTCCGTCAGAGCGAGACCTCAGTAGTTGCTGGTTCACCGTTGCCTGACTGCTGCTTTAAAAACATCTGTAGAACTGTCCGTTTGATGGCCTCTGGAGTTTCACAGAAGACTGGTGAGAGAAGAGGGGCAGATTTGTGTTTTATGACGTGATGCAGTAAAAGAGTATGAGACACCGAGCGGTCGGAGGGCCCGTACGCGTGACACTCAGTGGTCGGAGGGCCCGTACGCGCGACACTGAGCGGTCGGAGGGCCCGTACGCGTGACACTCAGTGGTCGGAGGGCCCGTACGCGCGACACTGAGCAAGGCTGATGGGTTTCACAGATGCCACCTGCCAGTGAGTGACACTGCTGAAACTGACTCTTGGCAAAAGCCACAAAAAAGCGCAACAAAGCATCCGGATACCCTAACTGAAAACCCGTAATCCAGCGCCAAAATGTTAGTTTAAGTCAGAAGTACATTTTTTGAAGTTAAAGCTGCAGCAGACCAGCAAGTTCTGTTTGTTTTGGAAGCTTTGAAGATGGCAAAATAAGTTCTTCGGGAAACTGTCTGACAGGACTGACTCCAGAGGAGGTAACGTGGCAAAAATATCTTTAAACTGGCAGCTAAAATACATTTTGCAAATGACCCATTGACAGCAGTGCTGTAGGTTTTCTTTTCCTCCAACTGGAGGGATTCTTTGTTTTTGTTTTTTTAATCTCATACAGCCTCACTTCAAAAAAAAAAAAAGAAAGAAAAAATAAAACACCAAGCCATCCCTTTGCCATGTTGTGTCGACATCTCCCTATCTCTTATAAAACATTTCAGTAACATTCTGTTCATCTGTTGTAAATATCTACTTTGAGATTTTATTTCAGTGCTTTTCCGACTTATTCACAACCTAAAGTGACATTATCAAATGGAAGACAAATATCTCTGATGTACATTCAATATATTCTGTTGTGGTGACGTAAGAGAGCGATGAGGCAATGACGATAAAACTCAGACTACTGTGGGACCTGCTGCTAAACTGACCCAGTTCAGACATAAAAATGGGGAGTTTATGGCACAGAAATACAAACTTTAACTATAAACACAGTTAGATCCATGTGCACAATTCCCACAAGAAACTTCAAGTCTTAGTGAGTCCGTGTTGCCTCCAGCAAGAAACATACAAGGCTGCTGAAAGATGACCAAGCTGATGTGGTCAGAGCACAACAAATGTGGTTTTATCTGCAATGTTATGGTCAAACTACTTGACAAATTACTGTCTTTTAGCTGAAACTCTTTGATTAAATACTGATGTTGTAAATTTACTTTCTTGGTCTGTACAGTCAGCCTCCCCACATCAAAGCTGACTTAAAGGTTAAAGAGTGAAGCTCCTTTTTATTTTTCCTTCCAGTCTACAAATCCCATTAAAAGACTGGCGGACAATGCATCAGTTTATCTCTGCACATTTAGATCTCCCTAAACTCTTCTTGTTCCTGCAAAAAGGCAGGAAAAAGTGGCTCACTTACACCGTTTCAGTCTAATACAGCAACAATGGGAAGAGCTAAAGGACAAAGTTAAGAAGTTGGCTTGATGCAGGTTTGAAGATGCCAACAGATCTTCCTCTAGGTTTTAAAGGGATTTTACGATATTTTCAAAGAGGGTTTATGTGAAATAAGTAAGTAAATTAAAATGTGAGTAATTTACTCTTTTTACCCTGGAAGGCTTGTTTGAAAAAAGAAAAAACACAACGCACTTTTAAGAAAACAGTGTTTTGTTGGTCTCTGCCCCAATGACACATGACTTTAAAGCAGCACAAAAGACTTTGTTGAAATATCAGATTCAATTTACTTTGAAGGAAGAACTGATCATTTTTAGGAAGTATCATCCCGTTCTTGAGGTCTCTCGTCCTTATTAACAGCAAAGACCATGCAAGACCTGGTTGACTTTTGCGACAACTGCATGTCGCTTTATGTCACATATGAACAACGATTAAATTAGCTCACGGAGCTACAGTGGACATCACGGTAGAGGTGATTAAGAGACGCAGGAAAGCAACGATGGAGAAGAAAATAGAGAGTGACTGAGCAAGAGGCTGCACAAACTTAGTGTTGTATCAATGACTTGACCGGCACTAAAAGTCAGAAAAGGTCCTTTGTGCTGCTTTAACATCAGTTGCTACATGATATCAACTGAGGAACTTCTGTGGTGCAACCTAGTCTGCAACTGCATGAGGCTTCTTAAAAAAACAAACAAAATAAAACAACAACATCCACTTGGAACAAACTGGTTGGAAAAATTTGTTAACCTTGTTCTACCTCAGCAGTTAATTTGGATTATCCATCAGAATTCCCACCATCTGTTGCAGGTAAGAGACTGATGACTCGTAATTACTTTAAACAAAACACACTTGGGGGTGGAAAAAAAAGAAAGGAATATCCTTTGACTGGTTGTTGGAAGTTTCTCTGTAGTTAAGGTGCATAGATCAGTTTCTGGTCAATCCCACGGCTCTCTTTAGGAGTGGTGCTGCGTGATGAGGTTGCGTAGCTGCTTGATGACGGTGTCGATGAGTTTCTGTCTGTCTCTGTCCGTCTTCCTGAACTGGGCGAAGACGTTGTTCTTCCTACTTGTCTCCTTCATCCTGGATACGGAAGATAAATGACAAGGAAAAAAGAGAGGAGCAACAGAGGTGACAGGAAAAGGGGTGTGAATAAATATAAATCATGTGGCAGTATATGAACGCTGTTAATTTAAACCAACAGGCGTTGGATAGCTTGTCAAGTCCACACGCAATCTGAGCATGCTCAGTACAAACGTTGGGATGCAGTCGCTGGCTAAAATGGAAAAGGGCATTTATGTCGACATTTCTACACGAGACTGTCGTCTCGGCATGTGTGAAATTTCTCATGAAATCTCAAATTTCCCAATATTTGCAACTTTTATTATGAAGGAACCTTTAACACAAATATCGCAAATTTTACTCATATAACCGCAAATGAAAAAACAAACAAATAAATGATTTCTTATTAAGAAAAATAGAAAATAGTTGTACCCTAAAAATTGATGATGAATTTTTGTGGTGAAATTTAAATTTTCCAAAAATTTGCACCAGAATCTTATTTTTTTTTCTTTGAACAAAAAAGAAAATTTTCTAAAATTGATCATTTTGAAAGATCCAACACATTTTACTTGTACGATCACGAAACCTTTTAACTTAAAATGACAATTTTTTGTTTGAAAATAACTTTTTTTCAACATAATGACATGAAATTACTTATTAGTTATTCTGCTTTTTGATGTCAGAACTGAATCAAAATTGGCAGTTGCACAGACGTGTCCTCAGAAATGTTCTAGTTCGAAGTATACGATTGTCTTTGGATGGTCTCGTGGGCCAGATAAAATGAAGTGGGGAGTTGGTTTTGGCCCGTGGGCCTTGAGTTTTTCACATGTGGTTTCGAGGCTCAGTGGACCAATCAGGCCCCAGAGATTTCAATGTCTCTGTTAAGTGAAACTCTGACTCTCGTTGAGGAGTAGCCCTCTGCTGGACAAAGACAAAACAATCGGACTGAGTGCATGTTAGTGGGTTCGAGTGCTTGTGGGCAGTAAATGCACACACAGATTACACCTTTTTGTTTTCATGCAGGTTGTGTGTGAGGATGTGGTTATCATCATTATTTCCATATCAGCTCTGGCTCCATCACCACAGATGGTGCACAGATACAGATAGATGTGGGTGATGCTGTAGTGATAACATCCCATGGCGATAGACATCAGTATCATCCCGACAAGTTTATTTTTTATTCGTGATCAAGATGAATGTGCACTCACTTAACCATAATAATCCTTCAGGTAATATTTTCACACACCTACCTAAAAGGAAAAAGGTCTTTATACATGCCAACATCCAGTGTTACACACACACACACACACACACACAATACTCACGGCTTCATCAACCTGCCAAAACATGACGAGAGGAAGGACAGAGGACAGAAAAAAAACTAAGATGATGAATAAGATGTAAGTGTGCAAAGACTGTGCTTTGATGTGAGGGAATGATTAGAATGAACCAAGATTATAATAAAATCAGGAGTCAGGAGTTTATAAATTAGCATTTTACCCTGGAAAGAGGACTGAAGGCTGTCCTCAACAAACCAGAATATGCACATATAGAGCAACAACCAGACGAGCTTCAAAAAGAAACTTCCAAAAAATGGCGTATCATGGACTAGGAATGGGGGTGGATGAACGTTGTCGCCTTTGCGGTAAAAACCGGCTGATCTGAAGGCGTCTTTAGCGATTCTTGGTTGTTTGGAAGAGTGGCTCTGCAATAAGGCCCAAGCCCGTCCTGAGATTATGTTTGCAAATGGGCCTGGCTGGCCAGGCTAACTAGAGTCCCAACTTAAAACTAAACTGACTAATCTGGAAAACCCAAACGAAAACAGCAGGGATCAAACCATCATCCATCAACACACTTTAAATCAGATTATGAACCCAGTTTTTTGTTCAGTGAGTTTATGTGCACAGCAATGACAGTTTTGGCTCCAATCTATGGGAACTGTAGACTAGGCAACTTTGCAAAATCTTCAGAAAAATGTTTAAAACCCAATGTTTCAAAGCTACCAAGGACTAAGAGGCTAAAAATAGTCCTGACTGCATGCAACCTCAATATAATTACCATCTTTCACTGGATGATTATCTTACTTTCTGTGGCTGACTGAAGTTCTACAAAAGAAATTAGAAATCAGCCACTAAATTCCAACTGTTGGATTACATTATTCAGCCTCTTGTTTAGAAACTTATTCAGTTAATGAAGATATAAAACAGAGGAAAAGCAGCAAACGCCATCAATCAAGCGCTCGGCTAATAAATTGCTTCCAAACACTGGGTGAAAAATAAAAGGTGATCCACTCACTTCTCCAGCAGGGCCAGTGCAGTGTGTGGGTTGACTCGCAGGTACTTGCAGGTGGCTTTGCCGTAGTCAGCCAGGTACGTTGACCAGTCCCACTGGGTGAACAGGTCCAGCAACTGGGCAAAGACAGAGAGAGAGAGACAAAAAAGCACGGACATGGTAAACCATGGCATCTTCAAAGCTAAATGATTTGGTAAGAAATCTGGATGTTTTGTGGAGAAGAAAGTGAAATTTTAATATTCGTTCTTGTTACCAGAGCCAAAGGTTCGTCTTATCAGAGGGCATTTGAGTTTCATTACAGCAAATTTCACTTTGTGAAGCTCCAACCAACAGATGTTAGCTATTTTCTTTACCCCATAATTCAATCTCTCTCATTATAATGAGAGTTAACTGCTTTCCTGATCTTATTTGCAGATGTCAGTTTTCATCAAGCTTTAAGGTAACCAAAACAGGGAACTTGTATACCGCATATACTTTCAATTACAAAGCCTTTGTGCCGGGAAAAATATACTTTTGTTTGGTTCTGTATGCTTCAAATCATAAATAAAGTAAAAGAAATTGTCTTGAGACAGTTTTGCTGAAGCGGTGAAATCTGTCACTCAAAAAAGAAAGAAAAAAAAAAACAACCAAGCCCCTAATTTATGTATAAATTCTGTGATTTGTGAGTTATAATAACTCACATGCATGTGAAATAGAGCCTTTTTCTTGTACCAGTTTGTAAATATATTTATTTTAGTTGTAAAGTTGAGCCTTTAACAATTTTGGAGCTAGTCCCAGTGGTCATTTGAGGAACTGCACTTAAGAATTGATTTAAAAGAAAAACAGGAGGTTGTTCCTTGGTTGCATATCAGGAATAATTTTATAAAGCAACAAAAGTATGTGTAAGAAGGGGTGTGGTCTTTTGATTGACAGGGGGCTTGACCTCAGAACTGTGAATAAATACCTAACAGAACAGAGTCATTTTTATTTTAAAGATAATATGGCTTGCAGTGCTGTTAACTGTCCTAAGAGACTGCTGTCACTGGTTTGGGTTGGGAGTGGAAGCGGTTTGGAGGCCTGAAGCAGCGATCTTCCCTCTCATGTGAAGGCCAGTAGCCAAGGCTGACCAGAGGGCACCTGATGGACCCCGTTAGGTAGTCCTTTCAGGACTAACTTGTTAACTACCCTGTTAGTTAGTCCTTTCAGGACTAGGTTAACCCTTTCCTGAAAGGACTAACTAACAGAGCCGTCTCATGAGCGGCAGCGGGTCTTAGCGGATCTCGTGCTTCAGCTTTTGCAGGTTTCGTTTTGCCAGCGACATCTGAAATGAGGATTTTCGGACAGACTGGATCAGAAATGTAACTGGTTGATTTGTTCTTCATTTTCCAATTCCCCACATTTTTACATTTCTTCTTTCTCATTTTCGACATGATAGTTTGCTGCAGTGTCTGTAAAAACAACTGACAATCAACATCCATCAGCTCCAGTTCACGTAAAATATACTTTTATTTACCCTGTTGCTCTGTCTGAGCTACATACAGAAGTAAAAGAAAGGAAACTTGACACTGTGAGCTACAGCGCTGCAGAAAAATAACCCACACTGCCGCCTAGTGGAAGATGGTGTAATTACATAGTGATGCAGACGCATTCTGTGTCAGATTATCCACAATCACAACTGTCAACATTGTTTGCATGAATAAAATATCAGTTTTTCAATACTGTAATGAGTGATAATGCTCCCCTGACTGGGACTTTGGCCCTTTAAATACTTTATTTTTCACTTTAGTTTTAAAAATTCTCTTTCCAAATGAAAATACAGAGGGAATAAGTGATTGCTGTTATGTGAAATAACCCTTTCAATTTTGATGTGGAACTGGACTGAAACTGCAAAACAGGGAAGTGGCCCAGAGTTAAACGTATTGTGCATTGTCACTGCTAAATGAACAATGCATAAGTAAAGCAGTTATAATCTCCCTCGGAACTTAGGAGGGACTATACAAACAGATTTAGCGCTCTGGATTTACACGCACTGAAAGCTGGTGTGACACAATTTGGATATTTATGTTCACAACTACCTGATCTGCCTAGAAGCTGATGTTTTTCTCAGGATTTAGCATTTATACATTCAAATATGTAAAAATAAAGATACAATCAAAGAGAAAAAGAGAGGAGGTATCATCTTCATCGGTATGACCCACATTTCAAACTGTTGCATAACCTGCTGCTGCCCTGCTGAACTCCTGCAAACACACACAGAAACAGGCCCCGACAGGCAGACCTGTAAGCCTGCAGACATGCACACACTCCGTCGAGCGCACACACGCATGTGAGCTCAGGGAGCCCCAGTGAACTCTGGGTAACACCAAACACACACACACACAGAATCAGAGAGAGAAACCATATGTGAGCGAGGATGAGAGAAGAAGAACGGGAGGAGGAGGAGGAGGAGAGGAGAAGCACAGAGGGATGCCGAGCAAAACCACATGTGGGGAAGACGGAGAAAATTAGAGAGTAAAGATGGAAACACACATCGGAGAGCAGCAGGGCACACAACAGGGAGAGACGGGGGAAAGGCAAGAAGAGGAAGACAGATAAGAGCGAAATCATATTCTGGGTACACCAACACCATGTCATTAAGCATCACCCTGGCATGATTTCTCTTGCATTCTTGCGCTTGTCTTTAGTTTAAAATCATTGGTGTACCCATAAACCAATCAGTAACGTTTGGCGATGACGTGTGTCAAGCGCTGGCACTGCTGCCTCGCACTTCTGCTGTAAGCACAGTCCTGCATATCAGAGAATATTCAATTCAGGGCTACTCATCATTTCCATTCAGAAAACTAACCAAACACTCATCGTGTTGTGGCTTTAGAGCGAACGGCCTCCTGTGTATCTGTGTCCGCCGCCATTGTTGAATTCATAGGAATAAACTGGACTACAATTTCTAGCTTGGCGCAGCGGCTACGTCATGGCTCTCAGCAACGCCTTTTGTTTGTTGATTTGTCTGATTATTTGGTGCCAGCCTACAGAGGGTAGAGCTGATCATTCTTCCTCGGACATACTTGTATTTGGGCCAAGTGTTCACAATCTATCCACATATAAAACCAGCTGTGTTGTAAAAGTTTCTTGCTTCAGTGCTATGAGAGCAGTATACGAGGAAGTTAATGTTTTTCCTTTGAGGCGGTCAGAGCAGTGAAAACAACACAGGTGTCATCTGAGATGGTATATGAAGCCTTTAATAAAATGCAGTCGGGAAAGGAGTTAGTTTCTCTTGATTTAGCGATGAGTTCCTCCGTAGGCTGCTGGGCTCTCTTGCTAATGCAAACCGGTGCGCAGTGAACACGGGGGGATATCTGGCTCATTATATCGACGAATGTCGTGGAGAACATAGAGATGTTCTGTGAGTATTTCTTCACTCGTGAACAAGACCCTGAGACACGGGAACTCCTCTGCTTGAGGCAGCCCCTCTACCCCAACCTGGACAGAGCATTGCACCATTTTCTGACTGAAAACCAGATTTAGTTTCAAATATGGAGGTGCTGATTCTTATCCCCAATGGCTTCAGACTTGACTTCAAACTGCTACAAAGAAAGCTGAAGATCACAGTTAGATGAGGCCGACACGACCACATCATCTATAAAAAGCAGAGATGACATCTCCTGGACACCAAGTACACCATTAAAACCTGTTGCTGAGCCCCGCACCCTTTGGTTACAGATGCTAAGCCCGACAGCCAACCGGACCTGCTTGGTGATCTCACTCTCTCTCACTGCACTCCCAGGAGAAATATTGTCCAATTCTTGGATGAATAAGATGAATATTTCAGATGGGAGCAGACAGAAGGGCTTGCAGTACGCATTTGAAGGATATTTCCGGGATGTCTTGTTCACTTGGCAACAAAATGATGATAAAATATAGATAAAAATAGAAACTAAATCTTACAGATCGCATAGCAAGAGTGAACCACTGCATCACCTGGTGATCGAGACAGAGGACCACAAAATAAAGGAGCAACACTGTTCCTGTAAAGCTGGGTGGGTGTCTATTCACTATTACACTTATTAAGAAGCAAAAGCAGTAGGTCTATATAAGATTCAGGAGCAGGTTACCTCAGATCAACAGCGGATCAGTGGGGCAGCTCACACGTGACCCAGCCCAAGTTCACTTTGCGTATCAGGCCAGGCTCGAGCAGAAAATTCAGAATCTGCAGAGAACCTCCCCAAAGTACCCCAAGGAATATGAGTGAATGCCTCATCTATTCCAATTACTTCACCAACCTGTTACAGAAATTGTATTCTGTCCTTTATAACTTTTTTGTTCCTGGACTGGGTGTCAAGTGAGGTAGAACGTGTCCAGAACTACTTTTCCTAAAAATACATCTTGAGTATATTCAAGAGGATGGTGGTCCACCTTTGGCTCTAAAGACGGTACAACTTTACAGAGAAAAGATTAGACATATGACGAGTATGACCAGGACAGAAAAAATAAAATAAAATAAGATCTTTGGTGGCAACAGGACAATAGGTCTTCCGCAGCCAAGAGAAACCACTGGAGTTCAGCAGAAACAAGATTTCAGGAAGTGTTGAGTTCCTTTTTTTCAAATCTAAAATCTAAATCTAATTATTATAATACTCAACAATCTGGGCTTCACTGACATCTGCAGAAATCAAGTTTTCCATTTGTCAAGAAGTAGGTAACTACAGTGTAAATCTTCTATTGAACCAGTCTCAACTGGGATCTTCTTTGATGTGGATGTAAAAATGCTTCATTTCAATGCATCTTTACATTTTTAAATTGAGTAAATCTACACAAAGTGCTCATGGCCACAACCCAAGTTATTCCTGAAAACAGGAAGAGTCCCTAATATGATCTCCCACTAGCTCAATCTGGCTTCATCGGGAAGACGAATGGTCACTTTGTCCTTCCTCCCCATCTTCCTTACGTTCCTCCCTCCTTCATCCAACTCCCACTATCTCCCTATCACTGTTTTCTTGTCCTCCTCCCCTTCCTCCCTCTGGTCCCTTCACTGCCGCATTCACCTCTCTCCTTTGTCCTCAAGTTCACCCTCGCATGGCCAAAGTTTGACCTGCTAATCCTCCACTATGAACAAGTAGAAACAGATATGCTGTATACATTCAAAGAAACAAGGACATACAAGGAATCCATGGAAAAAGGAAAGACAAATGACTACATTTTATTCACATATTCTACATTTTGGTGTCGCCATCTGATTTTGTCTGAAATTCTTAACATTTTTTAAATATTCATCAAATCACACAATCAAAATCTGTTTTTTGAAATATTTAAGAGATGTATCACAAAGGAATTTTAATATAAAAATCCTTTCAGAGTATGTAAAACCTCTAACATGGTACTTGGTTAAAATGCATTTGGCATCAATGACGTCTTTCAAGTATTTCTGGAAGCGATCCTACGAGTTTGGCACACAAATGTCTCCCATTCTTCTCAACAGAGAGCTCAAGAATGGTGAATGTAGTTGTAAATGTACAGCCAGTTGGGGATCTTTCAGTGATGCTCGACTGGGTTCAGGTCCGGACCCTTGTTGGGTCACCCAGGGGTTTTCAGGGAAGCCCGTCCTGTGCTTTCTAGAAGTCTATTTTCATTTTTTCTACAATGTATTTGTTGTAATCAAGCCGCAACCGTCCATCTTCTGGACTGCTGCCAGACCAGGCACTAAGTTTTGTTTCAGTTCATCTACTGACCACTAGGCGGTGGATGCAAAATAGTGCAAATCCCCATTGACACCCCATTCTGAAAGTGGCAACTTTGCAGAAGAATTAAACACATTTACAGCCTGGTGCAAAAATGGGTTTAAGTTTCTACAGTCAGATGTCAAACCCATGACAGCTGTATTGGGGTGAATGCTTCTCTACCAGATCAGATAAATTTAAATTAAGCAATAAAACTGGCAGACCAGATGTTTGTTTGACGCTTAGCATTGACTTCTGAGCTGTAAATAAAAACCTAACAGATCATGGTTTTATTTCAAAGAGGATATGTTTTCTTGCACTTGAGTGGATTATACTAACAGACCACAGTGACTTGCTGTGGTTGGTCTGGAAGGACCTGAGGATGAAGCTTAGCTTACTCATGCTAACCGCAGCAGTCATTTCATGTCACCACCAAACCAATATTTGAGACCAGAGCTTGTCACCTTCTCAGTGCTGCTAGTCCCACCTCTTTGCAACGTGCTGAAGCGCAGTTTGAGGAAAAATGGGCTGAAAATGCAAACAAACCTGTAGGTTACATGTGCGGAGAGTTCGTCCACAATTATAAACAGTCGATGGTTGCAAGTTTATATTGCTATCTGAGATCCTTGGCACTCACTGGCAGGTTTCATCAAACATTCCTGCTTTTCTGGCAAGTTTTCCAGCTCTCACACGTGAAAAAAACAAAACAAAACAAAAACAACCCACATAACAATGGTGCCACCACCATGCTTGATTGTAGGATTTTCTTTCTTCATTAATGACCGTTACTCGTTTCCTCCACCCAGACTATTGGGAACTGCAGTCAGATAGTTCAGACTTTGCTCCTTCATATCACAGCCTTTTAATGACAAATAGCTTCAGTCTGAGCACTTTATAGTAAAGTTGTCATTGGAGGAGCGCTGCACTGCTGTTGATATGTTTAAGTTTCTGCAATTTTACAAAAGAAAACTGGTTCTCACTTGTAGTGATA
The DNA here is from genome assembly GCA_037176975.1 of Arrhamphus sclerolepis. Classification (NCBI taxonomy): domain Eukaryota; kingdom Metazoa; phylum Chordata; class Actinopteri; order Beloniformes; family Hemiramphidae; genus Arrhamphus; species Arrhamphus sclerolepis. The sequence continues at coordinate 1,098,306 of JBAMYA010000010.1, forward strand.
ATTTAACCACCGGTTACCTTTCTGACCAAGGCCTTTTTCTTTTTTTCCTCTCTCTCCCTTTTCTTTCCTGCTGCAGTTGTAGCAGGTGGCTTTTCTGTTTTGCTGGCATCTCTGTCCTGTCCTCTGAACTCCAACCAGTCGAGGCAGATGGCTGCTGCCCTGGAGTCTGGTTCTGCTGTAGGACTCTTCTTGTTAGAAGCATGTTTTTCATCTCCTCTGTTGCCCAATGCCCTGCACATGCTCAGTATGGGGGCTTTCCTTGGCTACACATCACTTTAAAAATTGGCATTTTATAAATGGCATTATACTGAACTGCATCGGACAACATGTAGACTAAACCGGATTATAACTGTTGCATTTAATAATTGGGTTGAGTATTCAACTTTACACTTGCTTTTAATTTGTACTGTATAAATAAAGATAACTGAACTTTGTCCCTAATTATTTTCTTTGACAACCTGACAAAGGAAGATCGTTGGTGGTTCCAAACCTTTACTTTAGTGCAGCAGAGGCCCCTACAACTTTGACATAATCCAGTCTCAAAGGCCTACAAACAATTCTTTCATGTTTTGGTTTTCCCTCTGACATACATCAATACTTTATTTCCCTTCAACTGGATTAGCCACAGGTGGACCGCAGTCCCACTGAAAAAGCATCTCAAGGACCAGTGATGGAAGTAAAATGTACCAGACAGCAGTTAAGAGTCCAAAGTTAAATGTGTGTGGGTTTTTTTTTTTGAGGTATAAACAAGTTAAAATGAGGTCAGATAAAGACATCCTGCAGCTGCTGCTTTACAGGAAGCAACCCTGAAGAGTTATGTTAACACGCTCATACACGGAAAGAAGACTAGCACTTGTACACGGACAGATAAGCTGGCGGCTGAGATCCATGAGATTTTCATGTTATCTGAGAGCAGACTGTGGTCGTTACTCTGGAACTGCAATCAGTTCATCTCTGTCACCCCTTACATTTCCTGTTTTTGCTCTGTTTTTTTTATATATCTTAGTATCACGTAACCAAAAAACAAACGCACTGCAAAATCGTGTTTTGATGAAGAGGAGCAAGAGAAAAAAAGACACAAACGGAGGACAAAAAGAAGCAGTAAGTAAGGCAAAGCATTACTCCTCAATACAAATGCTTTGATGTCGACTGTGTGGCTGGTGATTGACAGCTGTGATTGATGCAACCATCAGCTATACAACTCATGCTGTATAGTGTGATTTTAAATTGAAGTAAAGTTTAACTTTAACAACTAATTCTAATGATTAACAAAAAACTTCCCGCTGAAGCTCATGACTTCATAAACAGGAACTATCTAAAATTCAACTTGAGGAGACCAGATTCATCTTCCCACCACAGCTAAAAATGTAATCTGGATGTAACTTGATCAACATGGAGACATCAAAGTCAGAACTTTAAAAAAAAAAAAAGGCCATTTATGAGCTTATCAGAGATAGAAAACATAACACTGTAAACCTTACTTTTCAATATTTATTGTACTGGTTTCTGCAAGCTTCCTCCAGTGTTAGATCATGATACACATTGAAGAACATTTATAAAAAGTTCATATATTTCAATGGCGTTATTGGGCAATCCTTCATCAGAACCACTGCGACTCATTCCGTCATCCTCGATATCAATTTCTGGGCCAAAATCCTGACTAATTTTACGCTCGTCCAATCACTTTTTGAAGATTGCCCACAGACTCTCCATGGGTGAGATAAAGGGGAGCTTCCTGGTGATGAATACAAATTTTCAATGCCACTGTCTTCAGTGCAAATAGACAAGACAAAAAGAAAAAAAGAAAAGAAAAGAGGCCAAGAGAGTTATGGCTCACTTAAGTATGATGGTGCAGATATTTGGTTTGGGAGTTTCTGTGTCCCAAAATTCTGAATCCACTGCTCCTCTGTGGAAGTCTGAACAATGACCTCCCAGAAGACCCTCAGGTGTGGAAACCCCACTTAGGATTTAGCCGTGAAACTGAAAAGCAGCACATAAGAGTGCATTACACATATTTAAAAACCCTGCAACCCCCGCACAAAAACTCTTTAGCATTATTAACATGTTTTGATTCAAAATGGCGAACTTTGCCAAAGACCAACTAGTTTTCAGGTAAGATTACAGTTTTGAAAGTTTTGAAAAATCAATGGTGTAAATATTCACTCTTTCCATGAATTTGATGTATTTGCCAATAAAAGCCCTGGAAACATTTGAAATGCTTATCTACACATATATATCTGTGTGTGTATGTGTGTATATATGTGTGTGTGTGTATA
>JBAMYA010000010.1:1100681-1134319 GCA_037176975.1 Arrhamphus sclerolepis
TAAGATATTAAACAAATCATTAAGGCACTATGGTCACATCAATAGGAATGCAATATATATATATAAGAAAGGTTTATACATGCTTTAGAAAATAGATGCATTCAGTTGGCTGGAAAGTCAATGAACAGGTTTAAAGCTTCTCATATTATGGAAATTATAATCCCATGGATTGATGATCTAATGAAAATAGGATTTAAATTGAGAGGAAATTATTATGCAAATTTGTGGTAAGAAGAAGGGATGTTGCCAAAAAAAAGAGGATATGAAAGAGGGAACAAGACAAATGGACTTTTGAATTATGTTCCAAAGGTAAATCTGGAGAATAAACAACAAAAAAAACCCACCTTATCAACAAATTTGCAAATTGCTTTTCAGGAATAAAATTCATAAAATGGAACACAGCGAGCGTCGGGGGGTGGAGGGCACCGACGGTAGGCGAAGTCTGACGAGGAGGAGGACAGCAGGAAAGACTGATGAAAATGGAAAAGAGAAGAGGAAAAACAAAACAAAAAAGGAGTGTGTGGGCTTTCAAAAAAAAAAAAAAAAAGTAGAACCACACACGAGCTAGCAGGTCCTCCTGGTAAACACACACACACACACCTGACCCTCGATTCACCCGACACACACACTCAGGCATAACGGCAGGTCTCTTTCTTCACCTCTCGCTGAACTTTTCTCTCCGTCTCGCTCCCCCTCTCTCACCTCGCCATGACCTCCCCCGTGCTATCGCTTCTGTCTCCTCTCTCTCTCCGTCACACACACACACACACACAAACAGATTATTGCTTCCTCTTATTCTTCCAGGGGGACGAGCAGAAAAACAAAGTGATGTGTTACCCTCACATTTCTTTTTCTCTCATTCTGCCCCTAAAAGTCTTTTGCTTCATCTCCCTCCATTTACTCCATCAATTCTTCCGTTTCTTCCTCTTCACCCTTTTGCTTTTTTGGTTTTCCGTGCTCCCATATTTTTCCTCCATCTGCTCTTCTCTCCTGTCTCCTTCATCCTGAAAAACCTCCGTCCATGACACCGCTCTTTGTCCATCACAACTTTTATCCTTTCTCCCATCCCTCATTTGTCCACTTGATTTTGATTTTGAACTTTTCCATTTCCCCTCCCCCACTCCTCATTCTCTCCTGGTCAGCTTTATTTCTTCCTCCTCTTTCCTTCGCCTCCGTCTCCATCCATACCCTTCGTTCCCCTCTTCTTCCCTTCCTCTCTCTCTCTAAGCATTTAGCGGAGTTGTTAATGGTTATTTCGGCTGTAGGCAGGATTTATTTGTTTGGGGCCTTCTGGGAATTGCCGTGTTCCCTTTCCTAATAGCCAAACATCAGGGTCACCCAGAATTCATCATGTTTACACTCTGCACATATACATGTACACACCGCGGGCTTGATTATGTAATGTTTCTGCTCTGACGGAAAGGCATTTGCCACCAAATGCAGAGAATCTGAAATGATTCATCTTCACTGGTGAGGAGAAAATTGGAGAAAGGAGAAAAAAAAGAAGCATCTGGAGTAGCAAGAAGCATTTTTGAAGTTTTCTTCACTCCCAACAGCCACCCCTCTCTCTGTCCAAACATTCACCACTCAGAGCTGTCTGAGCTGTCCATCTCCTCCTAGATTTGACGGGTGAGAGGTCAGACAGCTAAAAGCAGGGAAAGTGGACTGGACTTTTATCAAGAGCAGCAGCCAGTTTGGCCCCCCGTCCATCTCTATTGTCCACATGGACTCTGGAGCTGTCCAACAGGGATCACTCATCCATCCACCATGACAGCCACTTTATTCTCTGTGAATGGGTGTAAAACTGTGAAATATATTTTCCACATGAACCTTGACATTATATATATACATATTGGCTGGATTTTTTTCCTTCTAAATTCAATTAAATTCTACAATACTTTATTAATCCCTGAAGGAAATTTAACTAAAACAAACAAAAAAAAAAAGTGGAGGGCACCTGTTTCGTCCTCACACCCTCAGATTCACTCCTTCTACTTCTACCTTCTAGGAGTACCAGGGGCACCAGACTGAGGCTGGGGTACCAGGGCAACGAGCCTTCAGATGGGGTTTTTATGTTTCCACTTGTACCTACTTGGCTCAGCTCGACTCACCTCAGCTCGCATCGGACTCACTTGTTTTCCATTACGGTTCAGTACCACCTCAGTATGGGTGGGACCTTGACGGTAAGGCAGTCTGAAATGCGGTGACGTCTTTATATGCGACAACTCCGGTCATGTATGTGACAACAATGGAGGACGTTGAGGCGTCCACGGAGAAGGCGTGCTTGCCATTTTTCGCCGTATCAAAGTTTAGTTGTAAAATAAAGTTGTAAAGGTAAAGTAAATCGCAGTCGTTGCCCAGTTTTAAATATGGCAAGTGTGAAGGACTCACTCGCATGACTCATCAGCGACATCACTCTGTGGCCAATCAGTGGTCTGCATCCTGGTGACTTTGGATTTTCAGCCCAACTCAACTCGGGTTAGAACCCCAGAAAGTAGGTGCGAAAAAGGTGGTACAAGGCGGCACTATGACCTAGTGGAAAACCCTGAAAGCAGAGTAGAGTTGAGCAGAGCTGACAAGGTACTAGTGGAAAAGGGCCATTAATTTTATTCGTGTATATAGTTTTCTGCTGTGCAGCTGTTTTTCTTCTGATTCTGATACCAGAAGAAAAAAATATATATATAAAAAAAACAAACTTTGCAGACTCTGCTGAAAATAATAACACTGGGATCTGTGATTATGTCCATGAACCATCTAATACCACACGATACCAGATATTGATTATTGCTTAAAAACAATAACAGGAAGTTACACAATACTTCCTTGCAACTCCCCCAAAAAAAGAGTTGTTGGACTGAACTGTCCAGAATTGGTACTATGTTGGCATGTAACGTCTGATCAATATCAGCCGACACCCAATCAGTATGGACAATACAAGAGTACATCCAGGGATTTTGGCCTTTCATGTCTAGACGCACACTTTGGTTTCAAGCGTTAAAATGTTGAGAAGAACAGACGTGAATGGATGTTGAGAAATACTGCTTGGTTCCTACGGAGAAGTGGATGATACTTCTATCCGGAGGGAAGTTGTTACTACCCAGAATGAAAAAGAATACAATGGTGAAAAACCCAACAGGATCTTGAAGGTGGACTGGAAATATCGTATACTTTGACTCAAAATGTGTCCAATCTCTATCTGACAACCAAAGCAGTTCTCACATCTGACACGTTGATAGAAACTAAATCATTTAAAAAATATACATGGTTTCACAGTTTGGTGGTATACTCTGTTCTTTTTTTAAATGTCTATTATATTTTCATCATAACCTGAAATTGCCTGTAATGGATGGAGTCGCTGAGGTGTGCGAGATGACAATACTACACATTGATTCAAATCAGTGAACATGTCACCAGTCTTAGGTCTTAACACGAGTTTGTGAGCAAATATAATCGATTTTTACCGTTAGCATCGTGTCAGTCCAAAGTTTTTTGACAAATACTGGCCCAGACACGACCTTTTGGTCAACACCGCCAAAGATGGTTGAAAGCAGTGAAAGTGGTTCGAACTGTCGTCATGAAAACTAGTTTTCCCTCACTGCCTGTCTGTCATCAGCCACCTCTCTCACCTTTTCCAAACTCTACCGCTAAATCCTCAGTTCGCTCCAGAGTTCAGGGGTCATCATGGGCACACAAAGACCGCATTGACGTCTGTCATCCGAGTCTTTCTCTTGTCTGTCTACGTGGAGTATGTTTAAACTTAAAAAGAAAAGAAGCCAACTTGGCTGACTGTGGAGCTAAATGAGGTTAGAGCATCTTGACACCTGTCCATCACAGCGGTTGTCCTGAAGTCTGTCACACCAACACACAAAATACCAAATACTACAATGACAGAATAAAACTTGACTATGACTGTTCTTCTCTTCAAATAATTACATTTTCCTCGTCTGTAGTTCAGCCATTGACAGATGGAGTCATCCCATTTTTGTTCCTTAGGTGGAATCTTTATTTGCAGACCACTAAGAAAGCAAAACAAACTGCAGTTCTTGCATTGCCATAGGCAAAGTCTCAAAGATGTTCAAAAGCTTGTTTTATGTAAAAGACGCTTCCTGGGTTGTTCTACTGATGCATGAAATAACAACTGAAAAAATTTGAAAAGACTTTTGAACTGAAGCAGCTCTGAACTGGGTGGAGGGAAAAGGAACTGGAAAACTATTGGCAAAAATCACCGGGTTTGGTGAGTCTGGATCAATCCTGCCTTGTATCAATCGTTCAGCCTGTTATTGGTGGTGTAATGGTGTGGGGGATGCTTTCTTGCCACACTTTTGGCCCCTAAGTACCAACTGAGCAATGCTTAAACACCACAGCATAGGTATTGTTAACGATCATGTCCATTCCTCTATGACCACAGTGGACCTAACTTGATGGCTACTTCCAGCAGGATAATACGCCATGATTATTGCCAATTGGTTTCTTGAACACAACAATGAGCTCAATGTACTCCAGTGGAATCAACAGTCTCCAGATCTGAATCCAATAGAGCAGGTTTGAGATGGGGTGAAATGGGAGATTTGTACGTCTCTATATGTTTAATGTAAATATGAAGCAAAATCTCAGAAGAATAGTTGGATATATGACACCAAGATCTTCTGAAGACAGAAAGGTGGTACCTGGTGCTAGCATCATGTAGCTAATGAAAGTTAATTTTCATATTAAAGTGGCCTCCAAAAAAGCAACAGAGTTACATTAAACGTAGATTAAGTGATTTCTGGATATGAAGTTTGTTGATAATGGAACAACACAGTGAAAAAACACGCCAGTGCTCACCGTGAAAACAACCAAAAGACACTTGTGACATACGTCGTCTCATTTGTCCTTTCAGTCTTTTGGTTTGTAAAAAGAAAATTGATCCAGATTGACCCAAAGTGTAACATTTTTTGCTTAAAAAGGTACACATTATTAAGAAAGAAAAAAAAAAAAGAAGCAGCAGCAAAACACAACCTGCTGTTAGATGATCATGCATCAATCAAGATGATGCTGCAAACAAACATTATTCATCATCTTTTGTGGAAACAAACCAAGAATTTTGAGTTTTGGGAGTTTTGGTTTGATTGGTCAATAAAAGCAAAGACGTTTTTTTTTTTTTTAGGATATAAAGCAGAGAAAAGTCCACAAATCTGAAGCTGGAAGCAGAGAATCTGATCATTTTAGTGCCAATACTTTCCAATCCCCTCTGGTGTTAAGAGAGCCGCATGTTTCATCTCATCTGCAACAGAATCTGACAAGCTGCAGGAAAAGACGTTACACTTAACCCCAAAGTCAGGAGGTCAACGGCCATATTGGGAGGTTATCGGGCGACAGGCGGGCAGCTACTGGAAGTCTCTCACTTGGAGCTTCATCTTCAGCTCAAACAAACAATTCAATCTTTGCACTCTTTATTTCCCATCACCCGTTTCTCTTCCTTTGCTGCCTTTATACCCACATTTGTTTTTAAACTTTTCATTGTGAGCACATGAAAGACTCGCTTTTATTACCGCTTATGCACAAACTCGTACCCTGCAGCTTGAACAGTATCACTCCATCTCCAACTATGAATGGAATGAGGTAAGCTTGGATGTTTATCGCTTCGCAACAGGGAACTAATTTTACATTCTTACTAGAGGGCCAAGAGTTAAATTAAAACCAAAAGCTCGTATCTTTGTACATCTGCCTGCCGCCTCATTTCCACCGCCGCTGCACGCCACTGCCAGCGACCACAACACAGCACAGCCCACACTGTGATACCCCTTCAGTACACATGCTGAATTTTATTAATCTGCTGCGGGTCGGCTGCGCGCCGTGCACAAGCAGCTACGAGCAGATGTATACATGACACGCAGTCGACCCGCAGGGGGAAGTTATCTTTTACTCCCCTACACAGAGAGGTCAGAGGTCGGCTTAAGAATAACACGACTGCAGCTTGCTCGCAAGCACTTCAGAGGCAGGCTTTATGTCAAACCTTCTGGATGGGACTTGGGTTCAAATAGATAAATCACTCAAAGAATTTTTCTCATAAGTATCTGACAATTTTCTTTTTTCTATTATCGGTTGGTGCCCCGTTTTATTTCTTTTTGGTTCTCCTGGAAATGAATAACAAACAGAAGGAGACGCCAGTCGATAAAATTCCCTTCCTGACACTGGCTCATTCCAGAGACAACTGATGAATTCTGGTTTTTCACCAAGAAAATAAAACTTCCCAAGTCTGTCATATTTAGCAAAAAAATTTGAAAAAGAAAAAGCACAAGTTTCCAACAGAATACATATATATATATATATAACTATAAAAATCTGAATAGAACTATCAGATTGCTTATAAAGAAACTTGTTGATCTTCAAGAATGTTCAACAAAAGGGAGAGATACTGTTTCCTCTATTCATCTGAGCACTGAGGATTTAGCACGATTTTACATAATTTCCACTCTTATCTTCACAAAAGCAACAGTGAGGAGAACTTTCATGTTAAATGATCAATTTCAATACAATTTTAAGCAACATTTGATTACTTTTAGGAGGCGTTGTCTCCCATCCCTGAAAGTAACTTTAGGACTCTCGTCCCGGTCGTCTTAACTGCAGTTTGCTTTTACAGCAGCGCTCTTCACAAACTTCTGAGATCAACACAAGCTTAATAGCACGATGTGAAAAGGGTGGAGCTTAAATGTACTGCAGGCTACACTGCTTTTGAACATAGAGTCATGGCTCAAGCGGAAGTAAAACTGAATGTACTTTAGGCTCTGAAGGCAGCGGCGTCAGCGTGTGTCCATCACATGAAGATCAGCACTTTCCATAGTGACATAAACGTGCTTTGAAGAGAAAAGAAATAAAAGGAGGAGGAAGGTGTATTTCTTCTTAATTTGAGTTTCTTAGTTTTCTTCTCCATTTCTAGATTGTATTGGCGCTGTTGTTGGTAGGCTACTGTGCCACTGCATCTGTTAATAAGTTCATCGAAGATTTGCTAGTTTATTGGCAGAGTTAAGATGGTGGCCTGAAATTAATAGCCTGTAAGAATAAAACGGTCCTTTTTTTTTTTTTCTTTTATAGACTTTTTTTTTCCAAGACTCACAAAGTTAAAAATGATCTTGGGTTTGTCTGTAGGGGCTCAATCCAGATTATTATCTAATACAAGTAACACGTTTGAGTCTTGTAAGATTATTAATTATGCTGCAAATGTATAATCTGTTCTAACTCGAAGGTTTACATTGATTAGCATCTTAGATCTTAGTAGATTTTACGTTGATTTAACTCCAGAATGTTCCATCGTCTGTACGTTGACTTGTCCGCATTGGAGGGGTTGTGCCTGTCGCTGTTCATTCATTTTGAACGCGATGAAGCCAAACGTTGCCGAAAGTAACTTCCGACGCTTCAATGCACGCATCAGCCAATCGTGTTGCAGCTAGGCCGCCAGTGAATTCATACGTGGTTTATAGCGTCGACAGCGGCTCGCGTATATCTTTAATCAGACCTTACACGACAGGAAAATGGAGGAGGGAAAAAAATAAATCAACAATCGCTGTTTCATTGTCCCATTTTTTTAAGATACAAATTTTGTGGTAAGATAGAGACAAGTCTGAGAAAATAAAGTTTGGAAGGAAGTGGCAGAGATAGTGGATGAAACTGCTCGCTGGCTACTTTTCTACAGGTACTAGCAGTTAGCTGGTCAACACAACAAATACCCTCTTTCCTGGGTATTTTAGCAGCAGTTTGTTTCTTTTTTTCTGGTCATGACAACACAATCATTCATAAGAGTCAGACACCTCCTCCAAGCGTCAACGCAGCCTAAGAGAAGGGGCGAGTAATGTATTAGGAATGATGAAAGTGCAACTTTTTACTCCTGGTATTATTGGTATATATCTCTCTGAAAGTTTGCTCGCTGATAGTAAAATCCAACCTAAGTTTTTCTTGAAAATTATTTTTCTATGACTCATTCTTGCTCCGTTGAGTCACCTACCCATAATGACAGTGCCACAATGACCACCAGCTGATCCAATAAGTCAAAAAAATAAAATAGAATAAATGAAAAATAAGCAGGAAAAAAATGAAACTGAATCAAACCATAGTTCGTTTTGAGAAACCTTTTGTAAACATAGAAGTACAACAATGGTGAAAAAGGGGCTCTTTAATCTCATTTTAGAGCAAAGTCACCAAACTTTTTTAGCCTTTAAAATTAAATTAAGCTTGTTTGCTTGCCCCAGAGACCACCATGTTACCATTTTCTGCCCATTCATTCAGATCAGGGGCCTGGTCTCATTAACTCAAATAACGGCCTGAGGATGTTTCCAAGATGGCTGCCAGATTAGTTCTGCTACCTGCTCAAAACGTGAGAAGGCTGAAATGGAATGAATGTGTGGAAGAGAGAGAGAGAGAGAGAGAGAGAGAGAAAACAAGAAACAAAAACGAGACAAGAGTGCTGGTGGTTCAACCAGGGGTCTCCGCTGTCAATTAAGACACTGCACAGGCAGAGAGAGGGCGAGCGAGCTCCGCAGACAGACACAGACGGGGTGAGAGAGAATGAGAAGACTCAAAAAGAATGACTGGAGAAATATTACAGGACAGCGGGAGAAAAGGGAAAGGAGGGACGGAGGAGGTCAGGCGGAGGGTAAAGAGATGTTACTGAGGAGGAAGAACGAGTGAGACGATAAACGAGTGCAGGCTGAAGTCAGAGGGGCCTGCTGGGAGCTGCTCTGTGCGCTGATTAAGCAAATAAAGATAGAATACTCCAAAACAAACAGGCCTAGAAAAACAGCAGCTTTTAGCTGCACTCTGAGCTCCATTTAGATTCAGGCACTTTTTTTCCCCAAAAAGGTCAATTCAACCCCAGCCACTTTTTTTTATACAAAAAAAAAAGAAAGAAAAAAGACGTCCATTTGGCTCCAGACACTTTCAGAGGTTAATTCTCGGCCGGGAGTTCAGTTTGGGTTCGCCCACGTTTTAGGTTTTAGGACTAAACCCTGACGCCTCTGCCGTTAAATTTGGATTAAAGTGAAAAACATTTTTAGGTTCATTCCACTGGTCTTTAAGGTAGTTTAAGCAAGGTTTTCTAGACTCAGCTGGTGCGCTCAGAACCATCGTCTGACAAACTTTGCAGCAGCAACACATTTAGCTGGACTCTTCTCGTTCATCGCCACCACTGCAGCGCATGCGAACAGAAGCAGCTCAGCTCCATCACATCAGTAGTTTGTTTCTTTTCCATCTGCTCCTTCTTCGAAAGGGCGTATTTATGTTATCTATTTATGTTATCTACCAGAAATGTGAATAACTACATCTGGGTCCTTGTTTATATCCGCAGGGCTGGGGGATATGACCTCAAATCAATATCGCGATTAACTGAACAAGTCATCTCGATTACGATAAATGAGTTTTTATTTTTGTATCATTGTATTTTTTTCTCCTAGTAGATCACCAACAAACTATTAAAACAACTATATTTTTGAAATAAGAGTACATATCTTTGATTTTAAATAAATGAAAGGAGGCACACATAGTTTTAACTATATATGGTCATTAAATTAACAACAGAAACACCTGTGATAACTGACATGAGCGAGAATACATCGATTATTGGTTCCGAATATCGATCCATTAATTGCATTAATCTATCCAGCTATAACTCCTGCTGAGTTTAATCTTCTGAATGATTTTAGAGAACATTTTAAATCAGGATCGATTCAAACATGAAACAAATATTAAACTAACTGACATATTATGTGTATTTTTGTTTAGTGTGAATATCCAAATGAGCTACTATGTGATTAAATATACGCGGGTTTGCTTCAAAGTCCACTTGACAAAATGTAGTAATTTTCGGCGTCTAAACAGAGTCAAAAATCTATCAATTGAGGAAAAAGAAAAGAAAACAGTTGAGTTGCAGGATCAGATGTTCAGCCATGCTGGCTCTCCTTCACTCATCAGCTCCAGCTCTGATCCACCGCCGCCTCCAAGCCGCTGCAACTTAACCACTCCCATTTCTGTCTCTGCACCTCGCAAACATGGCGTGAACTTCAGTTTAAGATTCCAGGACGACGACTGAGGTTAGATACACAACGTCAACAAGTGTGGGATAAACTTCACGTGTCCAGAACAAACAGTTCCTGGTATTCAGGAGGTCGACTTTTAAAGATCACGATGAAACGAATTCACACGGATCATTTTCAAATGACAGAGAAATGATTCAACTAACCCCCCTCTCGACATCTAGTGGCTACAGCTGCCTTTATCATTTAAAGCTGAGACAAACAGGACAGCGACAAGTCCCGCGGGAATCGACCTGTGATGACAACCGCTCCACCAACTTTAACTAACATCGTTTTGGAACATAAGACAGTAGAAGGTTCCAGTCTTGGCTTGATTACAGCGCGTTTTAAAAAAAGCAACCTGGCTTTTACAGTACCTTTAACTCTACAAACCTTATCTGGAGAATGTTCCTGCCTCTAAAAACGATTCAGGACATTTTTGTGATAAACTGCGATCCAGGCGCAGGAAACTCACATGTGCACTCAGTTAGTAAAATGTCAAACACGTCTGCGGCTCCAAACTGTTTCTTAGAAAACAATTATTAAACTGCAGTGAAAAAGAGAAAAAAAAAAAAAATCTAATTTGTAGAAACAGAAAAATGAGACACTCCAGTGCCTTACACCATCACGCGGCGACTCTCTCAGCGCCCCCCTCCTCCCCCGCCAAAACAGGAAACGGCTGAAAGGTGAGAGCGCTTTGAAGGTTTCAAATCTTTGGTTTGACCACGAGATGACCGCGGAGTCGCAAACGCACACAAACGTGCACACATGCTCACAGGAAGGGGTGTAGAAGAAGGTCCTATCGAGGAGACTGACGGAAAGGTCAGCACTGATAACGCAGAACAATGACCCGACCCGGTCATCACGCGGTCACTGTACAGTCATGAGAAAAGAAAATAGCTTCAATTCTCCTGCTGAAATCAGCTGGTCCTCAACACAAAATCAGGTAAATACATCTTCTGATGAATAACAGCTTATAGCGCTTTTTTTTTTTTTTTTTAAACTGCCAAGATGCAGAAACAGTTCGAAAAACGTAAGTTCAGAAGCCTCGCGGCTGGTAATCAGGTTCTCTTGATTAAATGATCATAAACAGATGTGATCACCTCCATGAAACCAGACGTTTTGTCATTTTGCTCCTCTAGAGCATTCACCTGTGCATTAACACAATGCCAAGGAGTAAAGACATCAGCGATGATCTCAGGAAAGCAGCTGTTGCTGTCCATCAATCTGGGAAGAGATGCGTACAGCGTTATATACTGCGTGTTGTTAATTTGAGATTGTTTTTATCTAATTGCAGGACATGATGTCCTGGTATGTAAAACCTCAGCATGTGTGCAAATGAAAACACGTCTGACTGAAAATGTGAAACATGTCAGTGATCCACTGCGATTGTGTGTTTACATCTGATTTTATGAATCAAAGCCATTGAATAATACGGGACAGCTCGCGTTGTGAGAGTTTAAACCACCTTAACCTCCGGATGCAGGCCTAATTCCTGACCGCTATTTGACCATCGGTCGGAAGTAAAGAACCAACGCTCTTCCGCCCCGTCCAATCGGGTTGCTCAATAAGCTCTGTCGCTGTGACAACTGCGTGACCTGTGGTCACTGTGATAAGGCCGGCCACAGACAGGACAGGAAGTTGAGACAGAGGCCGAGAAACAAACAGGCCAACACACACACATGCGTGTGTGACCTCTCCCACACAAATAAAAGCTGAGGCTCATAAATCCACAGATATGAACATTCACATTTTCTTGCAGCAGCATCTCAGGGCTACTGGACTCAAACCAGCTGTGTGTGTGTGTGTGTGAAGAGGCAGGTGGAGCAGACAGACTGTGTGCATGAACATCAGAAGAATTAGATGGTTCCCCACCCCCACCCCACCCCCCCACCCTGGGGTGCGGGGGGCTAGAAACTCTCACTGGCACCAATGCTTGTCGTGTTGAAACGAACTGCATGAGTGCAAATCCTTCTATCGTGCTCATTATGGTCTCCTGAGGCATCACACCATGCAGTAACGACATTTTAAAGGGAGGACAGAAGAAAGTATAAACTTAAAAGCCTGAAGAAAAGTAGATGAGTGAAGAACGCAACGTATATGTACTTTCTGAACATTTTTGGTTGCATCTTGTTGAGGTATGTTCAGATAGGAGGCCATCTCTAGGCGATCCTTTCAACAAGCCTCTCTTGTTCCCTCCTGCTCGAACCATTCCCTCATCAACTCTGCTCCTCCTTTAACTTAAATTTATCAGATTTAGGGTCGCAGAGGCACAAAGCTCATTCTCCCTGACTGCCTTTTTCCAGCTCTTCTGGGGAAATATGGAGGCATGAACTCTCCGGCGCATCCTACATCTGCCCCAGTCTCCAGCTCCTGAGAGAGGCATCCTAAACAGACACCCAAGTTGGTTTCTTTCGATATGAAGGAGCAGCGACTCTATTCCAAGTCTCCTCCAAATGGTGGAGCCTCTCACCTTCTATTTGAGGCACATGCAGTCTGTAGATGAAGCCCTCCACCACCTTATTTAGGTGGAGGGGGTTTGCACACCTGAACGATCCCAGGACTTATGTTTGGGGCAGTTTCTCCTGGTAGGTTCCCCCAAGGCTAACACAGCTTGCTAGCACAAGAAAAAGAAAGATCATGGAGTGCAGCGTCCCTCGTCCCGATTGTCGGTTACCAGGGTCCCACCCTGGAATCAAGCCTGGGGGAGGGGCTCTTAGATCTAAGGTTGCCTGTGGGTGGACCGCGCAGAGGAGGTGAGGATGTGAGTCAGGTATTATGAGGAGCAGGTAGCAGCTGAAGGACAGAAATAAATCATTGTACACATCAGGCTCTAAACGTGGATTAGCAGGTTGCTGCCAATGTCCTTTGAGCGATCTTGCTGAGACGTCTATCGCTGAGACCAGTGCCACCTCCTCTCATCTTGAATGTTATTCATTTGTGAACAATCTTTCTCACCGAAGAATAACGGACTCCAAACAGTTTAGCAGTGTCCTCATAACACTTCCCAGACTGATGTGAAGCAACGACTGCTTCAGTCGCACCACAGCTGTTGTCTTTCCTCATTGGCACTGTGTTAACACAAACATGAATACGCCAGAGCTGCTGGGTTATCTACAATAGCTCCATTTAGCTACGAAGTCATTAAAACGGCGCTTTAACTTTTTTAGATCAGCTGCTGAAAAGCTCACAAGAAATTAATGCTGCGCCAGAGCGCTTGGACAGATCTGCACCGCGGACGTCATGGTAACGTAGCACGTCGCTCAGACTGCTCGGCCACCAGGATGCCCAGTCGAGAGTCATTTCTGAGTGTGAGAGCTTGTGTCAAAGGTTCAGAGCCGTTTTCATGCATGAATGTCCACAACAAGCAAATGTGCTGCTGCACTCTGAGCAAACTGTTTGCATCCATGTTTTTGTTTACGCGTTGCTCCCTCTCCCGCTCTCCCAATAGATCGGCAGGCGAGCATTTAGATGTCCATCTGCTGCTCATCCTCCCTTCGCCCTCTTTCTTCTCCGCTCATCCCGCTCTTTCACCCTTCCGCACTCCTCTATTCATCCCCCCTTCTGTGACCGGTCAAACGGATGAAGAGAAGTGTCAGCCTCCCGAGGAGATGGAGGGGGAGTGAGGTAGGGAGACAGAGCGAGAGACGGACCACCCTGCAAGTCCGTTTCACTCTCCGTATCACTTTCACCTGACTGCACTCTTTCACACGTGATCCCTGGCTTTTTGCTGCGCTCTGTCAACATTTTCACACATTCATGTCTTTTTTTTTCTCTTTTGCTTTTTTTTTTCAGAAGTTCAGAATCTGGCCAGACCGCTTCGGCTCTTTTTCCTTCCCATCTCCTCCTGTCATCTTCCTTTGGAATCTCTCATCCAACTTCTTCTGCGTAAAACTTTCTGCCTCATTTCCACCTCTGCACTTTTGACCAGTCCCCGCTGCTCATCTTTTCTCCTTGTACGTTCATCTTCTCCTCTTTCCAAATCTGTCTCTTGTGTCGGTTTCTGGTGAGGAGTTGAAAGGCCAGAGGTGAACTTTTATTTGCTTTTCTGCAGTGGTCGTTCAGCTCTGACACACACACACACACACTTACAGTAACCCCTGCTGCTGTCAGCAGTAACTTTCCTGAATCTGAGCTGTCGCACATGAACACACCCACTCTGCAGCTGTCCCAGCATGACCACAGTCCTTAAGAATGTGACCGAAGCAGATTTTTCTCTCTTGTCCATTCCTCTGACCTCCTTGATCTCCCTCCTGTCCTTATTCTTGCCTTTCATTTTGCCTTATATTGCCCTCCTGCGCATCATCCATTTCCTTTCTTCAAAGAGCTACAAAAAAGAATCAATAAAATCATGAGAATTTGTACCTTTGAAACTCCACTTTGACCTGCTAAAACTCTGCATCAGTTAAAAATGAATAAGACAGTAACGGACAAGCCTGGAGCTTCACTTTGGGCATAAAATCATATTAATATGAAACTAACTAATGTGGACTTAAGAGAGTTGACTTGAGTCCAAAAGGCACAGAAAAAGCACCACACCATTACCATTACTGGCTGTGCGGATAGTAAAGTCAACACATAACGAGATATTAGAAGCTCATTAATCAGAAGGAAATGACTCCTCATTGCTATAATAAAACTATTACCTCATCCAGCGTCTCAGACGTCTGAACTGAGCGTCTAGAGCTCTTCACAAATTGTTATGAGGACATCCATGATGATACTTCACAACATCCCTTAGAAAAAAGTTCTCACTGAGGTTTTAAATTAGGAAAACATAAACAAATGTGGGCTAATGTGTTAGTCCACATCAGTCCCTATGAGATTTTTAAAGAAGAGCAAGTGTTTAAGTGTTGATGACAACAACAATTTAAACGACTGCAGTATCTCAGCTGCAGCCATCTTATTTGTTTGCCAACCAGACCAACGTTGCAGCTCTGTCATTATCACATTAAGTCCTCTACAATGATAGATTGATCTCATTGGTTCCCCAAGACTTTTGGCTATAATTAATGAGCTCCAACCCAGGGTAGGTAGACGTACCTGCTGAGCAAATTCAAATTTGCTAGCAGTATGTCGAGACCTCTAGGCTAGTAAAGCAGCTGCAGTGGTGCTAAAAACCTGTACAGATAAAGATGAATGAAACTGGGCCTGGGATTGATAGGGGAAGCAATAAATCAAATCAATAAGAACTGACAATGTCATCAGTATTGGTAAAATCTTATCAGATCCCATCCTTGTTGGGTGGGGGTGAGTTGAGTTGTGCACTCCTCTTCCATGAAAAAAAGATGTTTGTGACTGATAGACGACTTTCTAACCCTAAAGACAGCTGCCGTTGTACCACGCTGAGACTTGAGACCATCCCAATAGATTTTTTGATATTCTTTCTCTGCATTTGACCCATCTGGGCTGCTGGACCCAGAGCGGTGAGATTAGTGGTAGAAAGATGCCAGTGACTGCAAAAAGGAATTTTCTAAGAGCTCTTTGGAAATACAGTCTTGGTTTTACGCTGCCCAGGAATATGAAATCGAACACCCATTCCATGCCTTTTCCATTGACATCTAATGGGGAACGTTCATACTGTTTGCTTCTCTAAAACCCCAGTCCCAATAAAGTTGGGACATTGTGCAAAATGACAACATCATGGGGTTTCTAAACTGATGATCAGTCAGAGCTATGCATTGCCATAGCTTCCAGAAGGTAAAAATCAGACAAACTAGAACAAACATGAGATAAAATATTGTCAATATTTGTTGATGAGCTGATCCCTTCGAGGGTTCTTATATGCATCAATTTTGTTCAAATTACTCTGACCTAAATACACGTTACAGACCTCCCCCTTCACACAGACCTCAGGTCAACTTGGCAGGAAACAAAACCCCAAATAAGAATGCTAAGCAATAAATCTAACTATGAGCTTAACTGAAGTTAAAAACAATCAAGCAAAAAAAAAAAAAAAGTTTTAAAGATTTTAAGCAAACCTTGGCAAAGCTGAGAAACAATGGGAGGCGAGTATTAAAAAAAGAAGTTATTAGGACAATCTGATTTTGAAGGATTATTTCCTGAAGGAGTGTGTCAAGTTTTCCAGGAGAGTCAGGCGACTGAGAGGAAGCGAGGAGCACTAAGTAGCATGAGCACTCCAGTCCCAAACAATGAAATGACAAACAAACTGAGGTGGAATCAAGTGAGGCCTTCCTCTTCCAGTAATGAATGGCCTCGTTTGGTACAAACTGTTCTCGTCACTGAAACTATGGGAGTAAAATGGAGCCACCAGTTGATCCAGGTCCAAATAAGTTATCATTAACATCAAAGTTGTGTAACCTCTGATGCCAACTAGCTTTGCCTTGCATTCTTTCTGAGTGAAACCGTCCATCTGTCCGCATTTCAGATGTTGCTACTGACACGACATGCAAAGATGGCCACTTTGACAGACGAGTGCTGTGCAGGAATGGATTACTGAATGGGGAAAGCGGGCACAGAGCCAGGGGCCCAAGAAGTGAGGGGCCCCAGGGCCTCTATTTTAAAGTGTTGGCTAGCATTTCATATTGACAAGTCAATCAGAAATGCACAAAAAGCCACAAAACGATGACAAAGAGAGGCCAGCAACTACAGACACGGCAAATGACAAGATGATATGCAAATTGAAGAAAAAGAGATGTAAAATGAACAAAAGGAGAAAGAAATGAGCACAAGCACACAGATACGTTGGTAAGAGAAACAAATTGAACACATTGAGACAAGTAAAAGAAATGAAAAAATGAAAACAAATAAAGGGCAATGCCAATGTTAACATAAGAACAAAAAAAGTCAGACAAAAAACAGCAATGAAATAAACAGCAAGGGAGACAGAGGGGAAAAAATGAAAGGGAGGCATGTGGTGGAAAATAATAATAAAATACATATAAGAGACACAAAAACACCAAAGCGGGATTGAAAGGGAAGTAAAAGCACACAAAACTGTGATGGAAAGAATGAGCATAAGCATGAGTATAAAAAGTAACAAACAGATACAAAAAAATGAGAAAAAAAAATGACCTGGAGACGCAAAATAAATAAAAGATACAAGCAATACCAATGGAGAGGAAAAAAAACCCAAAAGTGCTGGAATCAACTATTGCCATTTTAGATCTCTTTAAATCAGGATGGCTTCTGCATTTGTTAGACAGTTGGGGGCCTGTTTTAACTCTGTATAAACATGCCTGTTGTCTCATGAAAACTTTAAGGCGTAATGACGACTAAATAACAAACATGGATTTTCTCTTTGGGTTCTCAGTCAGATCCATCCGTTGCAGGTTTACTTCTACCTTCAAATAGTCTGTAGCAACAATGGAAATGAGTCCAGGCTTCGAGATATTAGGACAAGAACCAAAGAGTGAGGTCATGACATGTCCATTTTTTAATCAAGATTTGATGGTTTAAAGACATTTATGGCCCCTAGAGTTGAGAGTGGGTGTTTCAAACTCTGGGTTGCTCTATAATTGGTGTAGGTCCTTTTCTGCAGTGCTGCAGCTTGTGGTGCTTCTTTTTATTTACTTCCTATGTGTAGTGGATAGAGCAGAGGAGAAAATAAACATATCTTGTTGCAACTGGAGCTGATAAACGCTGAATATCAGTTGTTTTTACCGACACTGGAGCAATCCATCTTTCTAAACAGCTTCAAAACAACAAAGAAGTAGCATAAGCTGGAAATATGAAGAACATCAGTGCTACCATCTGGACCAGTCACATTTGATGTGGTCTGTGTCAAGAACATTAGTCTCAGTTTGTTTTGTCTAAATAAAAAAATAAGTGGAAAAAAATGTTTTACACAAGAAAACAGTCTCACTTTTAAAGAATATATATAATTTTAGGAATTCTAGTCAAGTAAATTTTTATTACCCCATTGGCAGATTTTTTTTCTTTTGCTTAATATAAGTAAATTTGACTAAATTAGGACTATTAGGCTTAAAGGCTGCTTTTGTAGTGCATTTGGGGAGAGATGCACATCAGGGTGTGACGTAGCGTTCTCCTTTACGATGCAAGTATACTGTCAGCTTGAGCCTCAAGCATAATTCAGGCTTTACTGTATGCCAAGCTGTTAAAAAAAGTCAGACTCCCACTGCCGTTCCACTGCTTCCATTATGTAATAGATGGTCTTGTGCGACGAAACAAGGATGAAAAATCCTATTTCAAAGGTTTTTGTTTCTTTTTGGTCTAGAGCATGCCTTATTCTACTTGTTTGTTGATTTAAGGGTAAAGAATTAATAAACACTCCAAAATAATGTGAATACAGATTTAAGAAGACGGCAGTGAGGATGTAAGTGGATCTCTCCCTCGTCATCCGACACTTAAACTCAACTAAGTTTCTACAACTCCAAACTTCTGAAGCTACCATAAAGTTCTGATATGTTTAGCTTGAGTTTTCCGTATCTTCTTTTTCCACTGTTCCTTCTCATCTTCCACCCCCCTTTCTCCCTCCCACCGCCTCGTTAGCCTGGGTTACGAGGAGGTGAGATGGAGGTTTCCTCTCCCACTGGGCCTCATCTCATCCCTTAGCCTGTCTATTACCTCCACACACACACACACACACACACACACACACACACAGAGGGAGAGTGTGTCATCCTGTCACTGGGTAATTGCTACTGGCTATGCTGCTCAATCTACACACATACGTGCGCACACAGAGTCGGGATCAGGGGAGCGGTTGTCGTGCTGTGACATGTTGCTTTTGGAGCTTGTGAGGGAAGCCTCGTGAGGTAATGGTTGGGATGCACATGAACGTCAGACGGAGAGCAAACTGCTCTGCTGAGCTCTGACGAAAAGAGAAGTGAGCGGGAAGAAAAAAATAATAAAAGGACTGACTGAAGAAGAAATCAATACAATGAGAAGTGGGGGGAAAAAGAAATCGAATAGAACCCAACCTCGATTCCAAAAGAGTTGTGATGCTGTGTAAAATGGGAAAAAATAGTAAATGCAATGACTTGCAAACTTCATGAAAGTCATCAGTTTTTACCATTTAATTTTGAATTTGTTGGCAGAAACGTGTTGGAACATGTACAACAAAAGGCTGGAAGAGTAAGTAGTGCTTAAAAAAAACAAAAAAACAGCTGGAGGAGCACGTTGCTGCTAATTCAGCTAATTGGCAACAGATCAGTGACGTGCCTGGGTATGAAAGAGCATCTTAGAGAGAGAAGCTCTCAGAAATACAGACGCAAAGAGGTTCAATCAATGAAAACTGCACCTACAAACTAATTTCAGTACAGTTGTTCCTCGGCTTGGAAACTGTTAATACTTCATAGTTGACAGTTTAACTCTCTGGATGTACTGGATGGACGTCAAATTCAGGCTCTTCAGGGGCATTGCATTAATAACAGGCATCAGTCTCCCACAGAAATTACTCAATGGGCTCAGGAACATTCCTATAAATCAAAATGCCATCTACAAATGCAGGTTAAAGTTCTGCCATGCACATGTGTGCAAGTGACTACAAATACTACCAAATAATCTCTCCTCGGGGTCCAAGGTCATTTGAACTAAACTGAGGTAAAGAGGAAAACAATCCTGTGGTCAGGTGAATTATATAAAAAAAATGTTTAAATAAATAACATGCATGCTGTATCATCCAGATTAAAGAGACGAAGGACCAGGGTTGCTGTCAGTGCTTAGTTCAGAAGCATTTCTGAAGGTACAGGGGTTTAACTGTCCCTACAGAATGGGCAACTTGCACATCTGGAAAGGAAACATTGATGCTGAAAGGCATACAACATTTTTAGAGCAACGTCTTTTAAACGCTAAATGACTGGATCTATTACAAAAGCTTGATTTTCAGTCTGCTTGCCCAACTGGCCTGTCTGAAGTCCAATACTTTACATCAACTGAAAGAAAGAAAAAAAAAACCCAAAAAGATGAACCAGGACTGCTGATGAGCTTGAATCAAGGATGGGAGAATCATCTCCCAAAAATTCAGCAACCGAAGTCGACTATTCTGAGAGGAAATCAGATGATGAACGAAAAGAGTGATGGTTGAAAGGAAAATGGTTGAGAAAGTGGAGTGTAATGGAGAACACGTGCAACAGTGAGAAGAGAATGAAACTAAAGAGCAGAAATGAGAAAGTGGGATGGTTAAAAGAGGAGGAGGCATCACAATGGAATTAAACTGGGGGGAAGACCTCACTGAGGACAGGAGCAGCCCAGGAGACAGTTGAGACAGGACATGAGGTGGTGAAAGTGTGGAGAAAGTCAGTGAGAAGACAAGCAAAATAAAGAAGAAAAAAAAAAATCAATAGTTAAAGTTCGTTAATGGAGATACTTGGAAAGAATCACACAGTAAGAAAAAGAAAAGGAGATGGAAATAAAATGGATGGAATTTGTCTGTGGTCAACCAGAGGAATGAACCAGGGACCAATCAGTGACAGAGAACGGACACACACACACACACACACACACACACAAGTGGGCCAAAGGTGGATGAATGCATGCCTGGCGGATGAACGCCCGGAGAAGGGGATGAGTGGAACACCACTGTTGCAGCCGTTTTTTTGGGGCGACGCCACACCACACACACACACACACACACACACACACACAGAGGCACATGAGGGCCAGCCAAAGGTCTGAAATAACCACAGACTTGTGAATGTTCTAAATATAGGCAGATTGATAAGATCTGTGGAAAAGTAGCAGGCGGAGGATTGTACACACAAAAATCAGCCTCCTACCAAATTATTTAGCAATTGCAGAGGACGGGAGGGTGCTGCTGAAAGATCAGATCAGCCTTTTTCTGACAGTCTGTCTGAAACAGTCCGCCGAAGAATTGAAGAAAAAAGTCTGGTTAATGTGGCACACGTTTTAAGTTTGTGACCGGATCGACGTGTGGAGTGTACCTGAGAAAATATCCCTTCAATCTTTAGCCATGTGTGCAATCTTAAAGTCTCTAAAGTTCACACCAACTCTTATTTGTCCAGGGGGTAAGAACATCCCAGAATTATCCAGCCTCCCCATCTCATTTCAGCTTCACATTAGGGAGTGTTTGCCGTGGACCTAAAAGGTCCTGTATACCTCTGGATTTCACTTCGACTTCAATTTTTCAGTTCATTTTAGCTGTTAAACAAGACAGCATGCTGGACACCTCAGCTGTGTGGCACACGTTCAATTGAGTGATGACAAGTTGATCAATTATAAGCTATGATTCATCCCAAGAAGTTACATTCCACGTATGGTGCTGCGTTACTTCAGTTAAAAGGCATGTACATTATGCTCGCTCAGTGTGTTTGGACCCCTCTCACTTCATTCAGTAGATCTAATTTATATGACTATCAAAGATTAGGGAATTCCCATTTGATGGGTTTTTAAGCAATGATCTGAAGGTTTTTAGTGAGTCAGAGTTTCTAAACTGTTGTGGGAGGAATTCCAGAGGGTAGAGGCAGCGATGGCGAAAACTCAGCCCCCCAGAGTTTTGGTATTTAGTCCTGGTGATAGGGGTCAGGAGGTTGAAGTCTGCAGATTGGAAACGGCAGGTGGGGAATAAATGGTGGTGAAGAGGGCCGGTGACAAAGAGGGGTCAAGGTTATTTAGGGTTTTGTAGGTAATGAGCAGGAGTTTGTACCGGATACAGTGGGCAGGGAGCCAGTGCAGGTGATAGAGGATTGGAGGGGATAACCGAGCAGCACACCGCACATTCTCTAGATAGATAGATAGATATAACTTTATTAATCCCACGAAGGGAAATTCAAAAATTATATTAAAAATTAGAGATTAATGGTAGAAAGTCCACGCACGGGGCTAAAATTGAGTGATTTTGAGGGGTTGGTGGTGTTGTTTAAGGGATGTTTAGCAATGTAAAGTGGTGTCCGACTGATCCCCTCACTGATCAATTTTTCAATCCACACACAGCTGAATTAATTCTTGAATGTTCTTGAGGATCAATTCACAAACTCACCAGTTAAGCAACCAACTCTACTATCCAGCCTCAGCTAAAAAGTGCCTACTTTTACAAAATGCTGACCTCTTTTCTTAGGAATATACCCAAACTTTGAATTTTTTTTTGTATTGTATTTTTTGTATTCTTGCTCTTGACAATGCTTAAGCTGTTTTGTCTGTTTTTGCATGTCCTATTCAAACATTTTGTCAATTAGAGTTGGAGAAAACCTTGAAAACATACCACGAAACATCACAATAAATGGAGACATATCTGGACATTTTGAGGCTACTTGGGAACAAGTTTTCATCTCCCTCCAAGAGCACTTTGTTTGTCCGTCCCAGTATCTCAGTAAAGTATGTGTGGATGAATGTGTGTGTGCTCGGGGAACTCGCATGTCGGCCCTGTCCCAGGACCCCAGAACCTTACAGAACACCGGGACCCGACCACACAACAAAACGGTCCCGTCAGCGTGATTTATCGACCATTCACCAGCGAACCAACGTATGCACAATGACGTCAACTATGCGGGCCGTCCATGCGTGCATATGAGCACGTATGAAAGCGCGTACGTTGACATGAAAAACATGAAAAATTTGCTCCGAAGAATGTGGATTGGGATGCAAAGATTGGCTAGGGCAGATGTGTACACAGAAGTTAGGTATGAAAGCATTGTATGGGGGGTGGGAGGAATGCTCTTCTTTTGATATGATAAGAATGGTTTCAAAAACAATGGATGAGAGGCCGAAAGAGAAGGAAATAAAAGAGCTAAGGAGTTGAATGACTCCTAAAGAAGTCGAGTGATTCTGATCAGGACAAGAAAGACAAGAGGAGGGGGAAGGATGGAGATGAAGGAAGATGTAGCGGGCAGTGGGACCAAAGAAGTGGAAGGCAAAGACTGGAGGAGAGCGGAGGTGGTGGGGGTCTGAAGTAAACATCGATGCCAGATGAATGCAATTTTTTCTTTTCTCCTTCTCCCCATCTTCCCCCCTTCCTTCTCCTCCTCCAAGCAAAAGAACAAGAGGCACTGCATCATCCCGACAGGCGGAGAAAGAGAAGAGAAGGAGAGAGAAAGAGGGATTGTGACGGAGGGATAAAGGGCTATCCGTCTCTGTCTGTCACCTCATTCATCGTCCCCTGCTCCGTCCTGCCGGCCCATCCGTCATCTGCTGTCACACACACTTTCCACCAACTTTCACACACTCAACGACAACAGCGACGCACACACACATCAAAGACGCTCGGGCAGACGCACAAACACTGACTCACTCTCCGCCCTGTTTCACACATTCAGTGCGATGACACGCACGCACGCAGACCCTCGAAGCATGAGCGCGCAAACGCTTTCGAGCCACTTTCACAGCGACCTCGACAAACACGGCAGCCAGAAAAAACCTCACAAAGTTTCAGTCGGGCTCTTCGCCCCGTTTCACACATTCAGCAGCGATGATGGACTAACAAACTCTCCTAAAAGAACCCGCTCGGAAACCACAGAAGTTCGCTCGCACGCGCTTCCGTGCACGTACGCACTTCCTTGCCAAACACTTTTTCGCAAAGTTGAAATGCAACAAAAACACACACGCACACACACTCTCTCTCTCCGCCCAACATCCTGGATTCTCAGCGGCGCTGTCCAGTTCTGCCCCCAGCTTTGACTGGTTTTTGCTCCGATTTTTCCCAGGACACGAAACAAGGCGAGGCCAGCCACTTCCCGTTCTCTGCAGTTTCTCAGTATCCGGTCTGTGGACCCACGTCGGCCCCCAGGAAACTGCAAAAGAGGTCCTGAACTGGTGTAATACTCAAATGTACATGCTTTTACGCGTTTAAACAAGTTTGTGGCTGACATGCTGACTTTTGAAAATCCTATTTCCAAGCAACACCCCCAAATCGACAAACCTGAACCATTCACTGGTGCAGGGTTGATGCTGGAACCAGTTCAGCACTGGTTCAACTCTGGGATATTTTACATCTACACAGAGCCTCTAGAGTCACATCTTTAAGCCATTATGTGTCATCCAATGTAGTCTGAGCCTGACTTCAGCGCGCCCTACAGAGGACCCCGGTGCACAAAAGGCACAGATCAGTGCTGATCTCGCTTCACTAAAACCCCTAATATTTCCAGTCTGTGTTTATACAGGTTGCTGTAAACAACAGTTGCATTTGTGAACGCTCCTTTGTTATGCTGAATGGTGTATCCAAACGCTGACCGCTGCTAAAAAACAGGATGGGTATCCATTTACGCAACCCTGCTGGTGATATTATACTGTTTGTTTTTTTGTTTTTTAATCTTTGCCTTCAAATCAAGGTGATGAAAGGCTATGGTTTCTTTTTAAAAAAAAAATATTGTGGTTATAGTGTTTTAGGGTTAGCTGGCTAGCATCTTGTTGCACCATCTAATTTATTTTTCCACTTTGGCCAAAAGTGTTTTAGCATTGCTACGGGTGAATTGAAAAGGGAGGTTGAAGATGCAGAGAGCCAACGAGAAGAGGTTTTGAGTATTTCTTTCCCCCCTGGGGGGGGGGTGAGCTTGTACAACTGATTGGAAATAGTGGGGAAACACATCATCTTTATCATTTCTTTTTCTTTTTTTTTTAAGGACATGGAATATGTTTTGGACTCCGGGCATTTCAGGTGGACAAAAGACTCCACACTGACTGACAGAAGTCGGGGACGTCAACTGGGCGATGGGCACAACACGACAAGGACGGACAGATACGGTGCAACTTCAAAAGTCCAGTAGTTCAGGAACAACCAGTCAACACGTCCAAAACATACACAATAATAGTAAAAATAAAAAACAAACAAACAGAAAACTGTCCAACAGTTTTCTGGTGTGGACTCTCAGTCATCCAGGTAGCTCTCAAAGGTTTGAATCAAGGCACCTGTACTGCTTTTTCTTTGTCCTCGAAGACATTTCACCTTCAGTCTAGAAAACTTTTTCAATTCAAACTGACTTAAAAAAAAAGTACAGCTGCCATCATTCAAACTTTTAAGTGTTTCTTTTAAGCTTTATTTTCCTATTCTCCAACCTAATTTACACTGAAACAATGTCATTTCCTTTCGGGGAGAGATAAAAGTGTTCATCAATTCCCAAGGATTAACACATTCCCACATCTGGCAGGTGATATTTTTACTGGCTCAGAAATGGTGCCTTTTTTTTTTAAACCAGCATTGGAACTGCTTTGGTGGAAGAGGTCCAAAAACAAGCCAGTACTGCAGCATGTGCGGCATCATCTATGGAGTTTCAGAATTATGAAATCACTGTTGATCACTTCTGTCCATCACGAGTCTCCACATTTCAAGGAAAGAGGAAACGGGTGCAGAAAACCTGAACTTGCATATTAGGGGTGTGTGTGTGTGTGTGTGTGTGTGTGTGGTGGGGGGCAGTTCTCTTCTGTTTAAACCCAAAAGCTTGTGGAAATGGAGGTAAAGAAAGACTTGGTCCTGAATTGTCTGTTTCATCTATTTGACCAGTTTGAAGGTTTAACACCAGGCTCAGACAATACTTAACTTCATGTGCATGATCAGGTTTGGAACAAAACATTTTCAACCTTTCTTGAAGTTTTTACCTTTTAAAATCCCCTGTATCTGTTTTTTTTTCCCGTAAGAAAAGGATTTCTCACATTAAATGAGTCATGAATCTGCCAACAGATAAGACATTTGATGGATGAGATGACGCAAAAGTCCAAAGCTCTTGAAGACGTGACATAGAAGATGACGATTAAGATGGAGAGAGAGAGAAAAAAACCCAAAGATAGAGGTGGAAGGCATGAGAGACACATGGAGTAGAGAAGACAGGGGTATGAAACAAAAACCAAATGAAGGCAGAAGACAAGGACTGGGGGTGTGTGAGGGAGGATGGGAGGAAGGATGAAAAGGACAAGAGAGGGAGGGGGGGGCAGGAGAAAGATAGTGGGTAAGGGGGAAAAAAATAAAGAAAGAGAAAAAGAAGGAGAGAGGACCACGAGGGAGACAAAGACCTACTTGTCTCAAGTCACTGAAGGCCAGAAGCAACGTGTCACCCTGGAAGCCTGCGACCGGGCCGGCTCTGGCAAAACCTGTGGGAAAATACAAACCCGTCCCCCCCTCGCCAGTCCACCCCCGGAGAGAGGGAAGAGAGGAGGAGGAGGAAGGAGAAAAAGAGGGTGAAAAACAGAATAATAAAAGACCTGGTCAGATTCGCTATGCATCGGGACAGATTGGCAGACAAATGACAGCCTGGGGGAGGGAGGAGGAGAGGGAGGGGGGGTTGGAGTCATGTCGCTGGGGTCTTGTTGGAAAAAGAGGCTGTGGGTGCGTGTTTGAGGGAGATGCTGCAGGTTGTGCTGAATATTTAAGTTGATCAACATTTTCCAGCTTGCAGAGAGTGAATGTGTCGATGCTCCTTTTATTTCATTTTATTTATTTATTTATTTGTAAAGGACGCAAGCGTTTCAACGAAGGACTGCTGGACTGTGAACCCCAGGTGTCGTCTCTGTGCGTGTCGGGGTCGTGCGGAGTGTGAGCTGGGGTCTTGGCGTCGGCCCGGGCCCCCGCATAACAAGCCAACTGGTATTCTGGACCGAGGGGAACGAGAGAAAAGACGAGAGCAAGCCTGTAGCTAATCTCTTCCACCTCAGGACAAACGCTGACAGAAACTCAAGGACACAAACACCACAGCACTCATTACACGCCTGCCATCTCCAGTGACCCCAAAACCGGTCATGCACGTGAACTTTGACCACGTAAGGTTGTGCTCTTTAGCGCCCCTCTCTGGTTGTGAAGCGCATCTGTCTGATTCCGCTGCCATAAATGCTGCTGTGCGAGGAGCTTCATCTTGTGGTTATGATCTGGCTAGCTCCATCTAGCAAACGTGACGAGTCGTACAGCTAGTTCTACACTTTGATTGGCAGCTCCATTGTGTTGCTTTAAATGAACCTTTTATAACTTTTAACCTCATCCCCTTCTTCTCACTATCCATGTCCTGAACCCTCAATGAAAAACTGGTCGCTCGGTCTTGACGATAGAAACGTCTACGTGTGAGCGTTTTCTTGATCTGTAGCAGGTCTGGGTTAAAATCGACTTGGTTAAGATCAGAAGATCTCAGAGAGACATGGTTACGCCCTCTTGAAAAATGTTCATGGGAAGTGTTTGAAGAAGGCAGGCAGATAAGACAGATGAAACAACTGCTTGATCAACCTCTATCTGAGATCAGTCAGCAGATTGCTGTTCTTTCAACACAGATTACTCGACTGTTCATCCTTTTTAAATATCAAAATTCTCCTTTAGCAGCTAATATCAGTTTCTGGAGGGTCTTTATGTTAATGTTCACATGAAACTGTCCTTTCATGTCTTGTTGCACCTATTCTATACTAAAAAAAGAAACAAAAGGTCATTTACATTTATGGTCACAGCATCCTAACTGCTACAGATAAAAGTTACCAGATCTCAACTCTGCTTGCTAGAAAGCAGCCTGATAAGTAGTTTAAAGACTACAATAATGCTAATGTAGTTGAAGCTGAGGTTCCAGTCCCAGATGGAGTTCACGTGTTCTCCCCGTGCTTTTGTGGGTACCTCTGGTCGCCCCCCCAAAAAAAAACATGCATGTTAGTCTAACTGGTGATACTAAATTTGGCTATGAGGGAGCAGACTGCTGTGACCCTGAGTAGGAAGAAGAAGCAGGTATGATGGATGGATGGATGGATGGATGGACGGACGGACAGCAACATTTATCAACACCGTTGCTGAGAGCAGCACTGCGTAAACAGAGCAGTCATTATCCCAGAAATAGTAGCTGGTGGCTGCTTTCTTTGGGAATTCTGATTAGCGATGGAGAACAATGTCTCATTCTCTTGATCTCCACAGAGAAACTTTTTCCAGCCCAGTCTGGTGGAATTTCTTTTGTCACGTCGCTGCGTAGTCATGCCGCGCTGCTTTTTCGGCATCTAATTGTTTTTATGTTTCCTCTTATTGGCTCGTCTCCAGGAACTTGGTTAAGATTAAGCGACTGGAAGAAAGTTTTGAACCCAGATCCAGAGGACTCACAATTTTTTTTTATTAACTCTCCTCTTCATTTTCCTACCACTACTTGGTTTAAACAAGTTAAAATAGTAATTTTCCCTTATATTTTTCTAGTTTTCTTCTTTTTTTTAAAAAATTTATTTTCCCCGTCTTGGCCGTTTTCAACCATCATGTCTTCTCTCAAACCAAATCAGTTTCTCCTCTTTTCCTCCCCCTCTTTCACCCCAGCTTCCCTTCCTGCCCGACGATCTTGCCGTTTCATTTGTGCCGCCGTCCCTTTTTTATCTGTCACTCCTGAAATTCCTCCGTTAATTTAATCCCTAATCCCGCTCTCTTGTGACCTCCATGCTTCCGTCTCCCCACTGACTTCCATTCATTTTCTCCTCTCATCCGTGTATTTTCTTCTGTTCTCTGCCTTATCCTTCCTTCCTCGCGAACATTTCTTTTTCTTTTCATTTTATTAAATTCACACCCCCTTCGTTTAATCACATTTTCCTCTTGTCCTACAGTCTCTTTCATCCCAGCTCTCTTAAGATTTGCTTCCAGCTTTTGGGCTATACCCATCTTTTTTTTTTGAATACTCTTAATTTTATGATTTTTTAAATTCTTTTTGTTAACTTCCATGATCACATTTTTTCACATCTTTTTTTTTTTTTCTTTCCAACAATGTCTTCATTCACATTGGTCGCTTTCTACAAACCCACTAGCTCTTCCATTTACTGGACAACTGAACTTTTTAACCAAACTGTTTCTGATGAGCATTATTCCTCTAATTCATTTCACGCTCTTATTAGCTATAAGTAACTGAAGTTCAGAAGTTTAAAAGTTACTCTTTCTGCCCCTTTTTGCATATTCTAATTCCACATCCTCCATGCCCTTAATCAAGAGGTGTCAAACTATATATCATCCTGGGCCGCATCATCACCATGGTTACCATTTAAAGGGTTGGTTGTTCTTTACTTTCTCCAGCAGCTATCCTAGCAGGTTTCCTGCTAATCCCTAGACTCAATTGTAAAAAACTAAAAGCATTTAATTCTTGTCATAAAATCTAAAACTACCCAAAATTTGCAACTTTTATAATAGATAATTTTGTACCAAAATCACTTTTTTTTTGGTAAAAAAAAACAAACAAAACATTTCTTTTGTAAAATGGTGAACTATTGTCATAAGATCTGAACATAAACCACAATCCTCCATTTTTTTTCCTTGTAAAAAAAAGTTTTCACAAAATTGCAAATTTTAATGTTAAATTGCAAGTTTAACAAAGTCAAACCTTTTTATTCATACAATCACTTTTTCTTTTTTTTTCTTTTTTTAAAGAACAACTTAAAATTACAATTTTTTTTGTTGGAAAATATCGACTTTTCGCAACATTTGACATCAAATTATGAGTCGCAAATTTTGAATTTTTTGAATAATTTCAGCTTCTTTTTTATAAAGTAAATTTTACAAAAAGAAAACATGAGTTTTGACAAAATGAACAACTTTTTGTCATACAGTCTTTTTTCAAAACGTTTGCTAAATCATAACTTCTGCTCTCCACCTCAGTTATTCCACTTTTTGATGTCAGAACTGAATCAAACGGGTGTTCATGTTGAAACCTCCTCAAAAATGTTCTAGTTAGAAGTATCTGATTGTCTTTGCACGCTCCCGCGGACCAGAGAAAGACGAAGTGGTGGGCTTGGACCTGTGGGCCTCGAGTTTGATACATGTGACTTAATCTGCCCATCCAGCATGTTCCCATATACTTTCATTT
This sequence comes from Arrhamphus sclerolepis, assembly GCA_037176975.1. NCBI lineage: Eukaryota > Metazoa > Chordata > Actinopteri > Beloniformes > Hemiramphidae > Arrhamphus > Arrhamphus sclerolepis. The sequence goes on from JBAMYA010000010.1 coordinate 1,130,380, forward strand.
CAGGGTTTACCCAGTTTGTCATTCATTCTTTTTCATTTAATCCAGGCCCTCTTTTCCCACCACAGTTTGTTTGATCTGTGCTGTGGTTTTTCTTGCCCTTTTGAATTCTAGACATTCCTTTACTGAGTTTCTTCTTCTATTTCTCTTCCACTTCCTCTGTCGCTCTGCTGTATCTTCAGCTCCCTTTCCTCACCAGTTTGCTCCAGAAGTCTCAGAGAATAAAGAGATGGAAGAGGGAGGCAAACGGAGCAGGGAAGGGGTGGAAAGAGAGAAAAAAAAGGGCTGAACTGTAAGAGGAAAGGCGGGTACATAAGGCGAGGAAGGATGAACTAATGTATGAGGGAGAGAAGGGGGGGGGGGGGGGGGAGTCAAAGAGGAACCCGTGAAGATGATGGGAAGAGAAAGACAGTGGTGAAAAAAAAAAAGCACAGAAGGGAGGAGAAACTCAACATTTTGAGAGGACTGATGGTATGAAAGATGCTCTCCTCTAACCATGCACTGGGTTGTTCCATAGCGCCCCCTACTTTAACAAAAGCAAACTGCAAGTTACTTTCTCCAAACTTCTTCATACTTTCGATTCAAGTGAAGTGACATTTGTCTAAAAATAAATAAATAAATAATGTGAGGGAGTCATGTTCTGGATGTGAGTGATGGTGAAAGAGGAACAAGTGAGGGGTGGGTAAGAAAGAATGAGGAGAAAGGACACAAAAGGTGCTGTTATCACAACACAAATAAACATTAATTCCAGGAAAACAGATAAAAAAGACATAATAATTACAGTAAGATTATATGAGGTATATAAAAAGAATAAGTGAAACACATGTCAGAAGAAGAGCTGGGCAGTAACGTAGAAAATATAAGGTGACGATTAACACTCACTCTCACACTCCTGGACGTCGGTGTTGAGCTGGTGCAGAGCTCCCATGGAGATCTGCCGGACCTCCGGGTTGAGCAGGAGCTCCATCAGGGATGTGGAGATGTGTTTACAGGCCGACATGCAGGCGGTCTGGGCAACTTTACCCTGAGAAAGACAGAAAACACAAAACAAAAAAAACAAAACTAAAGTCAGGCCACTGTTAACCATTGAGCAGGGATGGGATTCTTCCTGGCAGAGTCATTCTACTTTAACTCTTTATTCCAGTCACAAACCACCTGACCAGCTGAGAACGGCTAAGATTTCCATGGACTGCATGTGAAGAAAAACACTGCACTGATTAGTATGTTTCAGCTCACAAGGTGAGCCTTAAATAATACTTAAGAGATGTTACATAGTTCCAGAAAAAGCATCTGAGTTGTTGGGTACCCATCATGCCCAGTACCTACTATGCCAGCCTGCAAGTGCAGTATTAATCTGGAACTGCTTCTGTTGCACAGTATCCTAATACTAATACTGAATGACCAAACTTTTAATTATCAATATCATCTATAGACCCCTCCCCAATGGCACGCTGTAACAGTTTGTGTGGTGTTCTGACTCCCTCCTCTTTCAGTACAAGATACTGGCAAAACATGATTCCAGATCTGGATTGAAGCAAATTTTGTGACATTGCATGAACTTACCTGAGTGATACAACAGCAGATAAGTGCTGTAATCAAAGCATGTGCACCACAAGTCACATGACAACAGTCAATGTTTTGATTGGTCAATATCAGTCATGGTGGATCATTATATTCATTGTTTCCATGACATCCTGGCTTCAGGCAACACAACTATGCGTTTTGACACTAGTGTTGCTCTCATTTGCCATTTTTGTGTTATGTGCCCCTAAACAACCTCTGATGCATGGCCCAGCTGGCTACGGAAGCCTTCTAAGCTGAAACATGTGGACTGCGTTCCTTTGGGCTGACCTACATAGTTGTCAGTGTTTGGAACATTTTGGAAGTTCATTTTCTCCATCATTTCTGAGGGTAGTTCAACAGGGCACTAGAGTGGGGCCTCTTTTATTCCTTATCTCCTTATATTGTGAAAACCAAAAAAAAATAAAATATTACCATATTTATGCAGATGACATCTTTTCCTTTTGTCTCTCCCCTTCAGGGGTCACCACAGCGAGTCTTCTCTCACATTATGCAGATGACATACAAATCTTTGTATATACATTATTATATTTTATATAACCATTATAATCCTCTCCAAACATTAATCAAGTGTTTTGAAACAAATAAACTGGATTTTCCTGATTACCTTGAATTAAACAAAGACCAAACAATGGTAACTATCTTTGTAATCAAGGATAGATTATTATTGATCTACTTTCAACTTCAGTCTAAAGTTACACGCCACAAACAAAACCATAAACTCAGGCACCATTACGGATTTATGCCATATCAAGTCACTCACAAAGCCAGCTTACCATCACCTGGCAAATATTTCAAGGATTAAAGGATAAATTCTCATCAAGAATCTATCAAGAAAAGCTCATCCAGTCAGACTGATTACTGGAAAGGCGTACACTGGTCTGCCCAAAACATCACACAGCTTCAGCTGATTCAGAACATTGCTGCTCGACTCTCCACAAGCACAGACAAAGTGGGTCAGATATCTTTCGTTGTTGAATCTCTGTGCTGGCTTCCTCTCCAACAAAGTGCTGACTTTTAAAACAATGCAGCTGGTTTATAAAACCTCAAATGGTTTAAGGCCAAAATTCAATTCAGATCTTCTGGCAAGTCACGGACCATCTTGGGTCATCAGGAACAGGTTTGCTCTCTGTTTCCCAGAGTTAAAGATAACCACTTTCAGTTCTTATGCACTCCCAGTGAACTGCAGGTCTGGTGCAACTTTTGTTTCTTTTAAATCTAAAATCTAATTTCCTTGCTGGCCCTTTCATTTGATATATTTAACCAAATTAGAGGACTTTGATTCATAGATTTCACCACACAGTACCTTTTAATGAATTTAGATTTTTTTTTTTTTAACTTAATGTATTGACGTTGATACGTATTGTTTTGATGGTTTTTTTTTATGTTTTAATGACAGTACTTTGAAATGATCTTGTGACTTCAGATTGAAGAACACATTGAGGAGGGATTTATTTTTGCTCAAGGACATTTTAACATGAATTAGGGAGGCTGAAGGACCAGTATATTCCCAGTATACTGAGTACTTAGTAAAGTGACGCACACTTACAGAGCGAGTGTTAAAGTTTGATGAATTTAGGTGCAGTCAGAACATGATAAAGTACTACAATAAGAATAAAAGCACAGGATAAGGAAGTATGAGACAACGCATTAATACAGAAACCAAGACACGTGTTTGTGTGTGTGCGTCCGACCGTCTAGCGACTAGCTGTGGCCTCGATCTCGACTTTGACGTCTGCATTCCAACACAGTGAAGCAACGAGATCAAAAAGAGAAAAGCGGAGGTAAAACTGAAAAGTTAAACCCGGAGTCAAAGAGCAAAAGTGCAGCGAGGACCCAAAAAAAGACTCAAACCCAGTCAAACTCAGGAAACCTGCGACAAAGGAACATGTTTGGTTTTCTCGTAATTATTAAATAACGATTTTCATTATGATTCATTTCCTTTCCCTTCATTCTATTAACACAGTTTAGACAGGATGTTATGTCGAGAGCACAAATTAACCTCACAATCACAAAACACAGAGCACAAGTAAGAGGGGAAGTGCATGTTTTTACTGAAGGGGCTGATTACACAAATTAATCCTGACGACATTTTGATGTGTCTGGCTGACACAAACGGAGACACACCAATACACTTTCAGGTGATTAATAAGAAACACCAGCCCTCTCATTCCAGCCCTCTATATTTAATTACCTTCATTAATCACGCAGCAAAACCAAACACAGACACACACAATCAGACAAACGCATATAAATTGTAGTAATTGTGCATGGGCTTCAAGCGCTGGTGTGAATCTGTTATAATCATATAACTGCAAAGTGTGTTTATGCAGCTCTAATCGCACATAAATGACCGTGTTTC
>JBAMYA010000010.1:1143811-1193673 GCA_037176975.1 Arrhamphus sclerolepis
GCAGCACGAGTACTAACCAGAACTGGCTATAGAGACCACATCTCACCAGTTCTAGCTTCATTACATTGGCTCCCTGTCAAATTTAGAATTGAATTTAAAATATTACTTCTTACATACAAAGCTCTGAATGATAAAGCTCCAATCTATGTGAACAATCTCATAGTTCCTTACTGTCCTAGTAGAACACTCCGGCCCCTGAATGCAGGTCTACTTGCTGTTCCAAGAGTCTGTAGGTCTAGAAAGGGTGGAAGAGCCTTCAGCTATTGGAATCAACTCCCAACCTCAGTCCAGGAGGCAGACTCTCTCTCTACATTTTAATGTTAGGCTGAAGACTTTCTTTTTTGATCAAGCCTTTAACACTGTAGTCTCTTAGACCACCTGCTAGCTATGCTGCTATAGACCTAGGCTGCTGGGAGGAGCCCTACTGTCCACTGAGTATCTTGACCCTGTCTGTCCGATCTCAGTCTCAGATTGTGCTGAATCATTTAATAATCATTGTCTATCTTCTGTAGTCTCGCTCTCTCTCCTCATTTTTCTTCTAATTTTATTTTTATTTAAAAAAAAGGGAGATTAATTTTAGTCATCTTTCACATAACATGTTCTTCAAGACCTTTCTCAATTTCCTGCAGTTTTAAGAACATAGAAGAGAAAAGAAAAAGAAAAGGAAAAAAAATGGAACCGCACAGACATGAACTCAGGCACTAGCAGTACAGTCCAGTCCACCGAGATTAGAATCTGAACTTGAAGGAAAAGGAGTAGACTTGGAAGAATCATATAAAGCAACTTGAGAGGGGGTAAACATGTATGACCCATTCGTTCCAAATGTCCTGACCACCAGTGAAGCATTGGAATTAACTGTGAAGCGTAGTAATAAAATTTCAAAGAACTGCTGCCCCCCTTTTTCTTTACCTAATTACAGAACAGCGAAGCGAATTCTTGGTTTCTTACCCTGCCAGATGAAACGTGACATCCACTTATCCCATTCCTTAAACTGGGTGTCATCCACCTCTATTGGTAAAGTTCTAAAAATATAAAGCAATCGCAGCAATATTAATTCATTTTTACAGCATTTTTCCCTGTTTTAGAGTTTAGGAAGGGAATCAATTTGCATCCGTGCAGGTCCGATTTTATTTTTGATGTCAGCAGTCCATAATTAGTTTGTGGTAATTTTGCAGGGTCTTTTGTCAAAATTATCACATCAAATTATTTTAATGAGTTTGCTTCCCAGTTTAGATCATATCTGTCTTTTAAGGATTTGAGAACAGTAAAGTTAAAAGTCATAACCTGTGTTTTGGATATGTTTACCCCAGAAAGACTAATACATCATCTGCAAACACAGCGACTTTTTGTTCCTCTCCCGCTATTGAAATACCCTTAATTTCCTCACTTTGTTTTATTAATTAGCCAAGAAGCTTTATATATATAAGGCAAAAAGGAGGGGGGAAATTGGGCAACAGTGCATGATCCCCTCTGTAACATAAATGAGTCAGGGAGATCCCCATTTTTATCTTTGTTTAAGCCCTTGGTTCCTTATACAAGGCTTTTATTATTGCTACAAAGTTGACTTTAAATTCAAACTTTCCTAATACTTTATATAAAAATGTCCATCTAACAAAGTCAAAAGCCTTTTTGGCATCTAGACCTTCTATCATAGCTTTGGTTTTAGCTTTGATTGTCTGTCCTATAACGTGTAATGTCCTCCTTATATTATCTGTTGTCTGTCTGTGTGTTGGATGAAACCCGTTTGATCAAATCAATCAGATGTGGTGGTATTTTTTCCTCAATCTACAGGCCAAAATATCTGTGAATAGTTAGTAATTCAAATTCAGAACACTAATTGGCCTGTAGTTACTGCAGTCTTGTTTGTCCTTTCCATCTTTTGGGATGACTGGAATGACTGCATCCCTCCAGGAAGGAGGGATTTCTCCTTTTTGTATAACACAATTGAAAGTGTTTAACAGGAGAAGGAGCCTTATATCACTTTGAAGTGTAACTGTCTGAACCCCGGGATTTTCCTAATTTAAGTTTAGATATAGCCAGATTCAACTCTTATTGTTGATGATAAAAGAGTCATTTTGCATACGAGTTAATTCAGGGAGGTTCAGGGATCCTAAAAATTCTTCAGTCTGTCTCTCATTTGAAGCTCGGGGCTCAGAGTAGAGAGCCTTGTAAAACATTTCAAAGCTTTCTTGAATTTTTTCAAATCTAGTTTCCACTACCTTAGTCTGACGATTTTTTTTATTTTGAAAATGGTGTTTTCTAGTAATTTTGCTGATGTCCCACCATTATATTTTTGCCTCAGGAAGGCTATTTGTTCCTGAGTCTCTTGTGTGTAAATTTCATCAATTTCGCCTTGTAGTTATTTATTTATTTATTCATAAAGATTTTTTATTTTAGAAATATCTATAGTCTGCGACTGCTTTAGTTTTTCCTGTAGATCAGCTAATCTTTGCCCCTTTACTTTTTTTAAGTGAGAAATTCTAAGAAATAAGCTTGCCTCTCAGTACGGCTTTCAGGGTGCCTACAAGATTGACTGTGACACCTCTCTTGTGTCGTTCAACTTTTCTATAATTTTTCTTTAATTTTCTCTTTTAATCGTGGATCATTCATAATACTGTAGTTTAATTTCCATAGCACTTTCCAGGCTTTCTTATCCAAGAGAACTGTGAGAGAGGTTGGGCTGTGGTGTCAAAGGTCTGTTTTTTTAATTCTACTGTCTTTTATTCTAAATCTGTCAGCGCAGAACATAAAGAAGTAATCTATTCTCCAATAATTAGAACGTGAAGAAGAATAATAAGAGTAATCTCTGCTCATTGGGTATAATTGACCTATCGCAAGCCCCGCCCCTGGAATGCAGACTGGCCAATCACAACGCAACACAGAACAGGGCTCTGACCGGAAGTACGACAACTTCAGAAAAAAGCGTACTTTATTCATTTTGAGCTGGTTTGGACATTTTTTATATTTTAAATTATTTTTAAACGTTGTGCCTGGGGCCCTTGGAACAGTGACTCGCGTTGCCCTGAGAGGTTGGAAGGAGGGGTTATTTTTTTCCCCCTTCCCAAAAACGAAATCAAACCCCGAAAAGTGTAGACTGTGGATTAAACTGTGAATGGCCGCAAAACAGTTAACGCAAAAATTAACAAGCACAGCTTTGTCTCCAAAGTAAGTAAATATGTTTAATAACCGTAGTATTATGTTATACTGCCAGCAGACACCAGCTACTGAACCCAAAATAAAAAATAAAAAAACAACAACTAAAACTAGCCAACCTGCTCCATATTATGTTGGCCAACTGCTTTTGCTTCTTAATAAGTGTAAAAGTGCGTAGACACCTACCCAGCTCTACAGGAACAGCGTAGCTCCTTTATTTTTATGGTCGTCTGTCTCGATCTCCAGGTGATGTGGTGGTTCACTCTCTCTCTCTGTGATCTGTAAGTTTTAGCTTCTATTTTTATCCGTATTTTATCATTATTTTGTTACCGAGTGAGCAAGACATCTTGAATATATCCTTCAAATGTGCACTGCAAGCCCTTCTGTCAGCTCCTATCTGAAATATTCACCTTATTCCTCCAAAAATCGGCCAATACTTCTCCTGGGAGTGCAGTGAGAGGCAGTGAGATCGCTATGCAAGTCTGTATGTCTTGTCGGACCTAGCAACAGTAACCAAGGGGGGCGGGGCTTGCAATAGGTCAATTCTCTATCTTGAAACAGTTTTCAATTTAGATTTTTTTCAAATCAATACACACAATTCTCTATCTAACAAGCTCAAGTTCATGGAGGACACTTTGGAAGAGGAGCAGAAACAGGACAAGGACGACTTGGAGGAGTAAGGGAAAGAGAGGAACCAAGAACTGTCATCTCTGATGAGATTAGGGCTACTCTAATTGATCATGTGATCAATCATGGGCTGACCATGAGAGAGGCAGGACTCAGAATCCAACCCAACTTGAGTCAATTTACAGCAGCAGCCACAATTCAAACCTTTTGAACGGAGAACAGGTATGCAACAATCAACAGTCGTGTACATATACAGTAATAGCCATTTCTGCATAGCTGTAAAATACATGTATTCAATTGTAGCTCAAAACATCCATTTTACATAATGCACTACACTGTATGAATGGTCACAGAGCAGTACAGCCTTGACTTGCAGCACATCCACTCATACAGCTATTTCTGATTTTTCCAGAGTGGAAAGACAACAGTATCATGGAGGACGAGGTTGAATATTCTGACAAGAGCAGGAGACCGCAACTGTGAATATGGTTTTGGCAAAAAACACCATTAGAATCTGTGAGATTCAGAATCATATTTTGGAAGACGTAACCATATTCAACAGTACTGATGTTGTCAGTCTATGAATGATACATCATGTCCTCCAGAGGAATCAGTTACGAATGAAGCAGCTGTACAAGGTCCCATTTGAAAGGAACTGTGACAGAGTCAAGAACCTGCGGCATGACTATGTGGAGGTATGTACATAGTACTGCCAGCACATGAGACTTTCACCTGCTGAGACAGACTACTGAATTGGGCATATCCTGATCTATTCTTTTGTCTGTTTATACAGAGAATATTGGAAATGGATGCCCACCCCATTCTCCATGAATACATTTATGTGGATGAGGTGGGATTCAACCTCACCAAGTCAAGACAGAGAGGGGGAAATATCATCAGACAGAGGACAATTATCAATGTCCCGGACCAACGTGGAAGATATGTTACCATGTGTGCCGCCATAACTCATAATGGTGTTCTGCACCACCATGCAACACTTGGCCCCTATAAAACTGGACATATCCTGACATTTCTGGATACTGTTCAGGGAATTCTTTCTCCAAACACAGATAATCAAGACCAGGCAAGATATGTGGTTATATGGGATGATGTAAGTTTTCGTCACTCTCAGTAGGTCCAAAATTGGTTTGTCAGGAGGAATTCTTTTCAACATGGCGCTGGAAAGTGTAGGATCATCATCCCTATGCCCGCCTGCCACTTCTCCAGGCAATGGAGGAAGCATGTGATGACACTGATGCTGCCTCTATCCAAGTTTGGATACGCCACACAAGAAGATTCTTTCCTCGATGTTTGGCAAGAGAAAATATAGCATGCAATGTGGATGAAGTATTATGGCCAGATTCAGCCCTCGAGGAGAGATGGGCCCTGAATACACACCCAACTAGCTTTCTCACATTCTCTTTTTCATACAGTAAAGCTCTAGTTTCTGGTTGCTGTACAACCATATTGTATCTGGTGGTTGATGTACTCTATTTTTTTATGTGCTGTTTGAAAACTGAATTCAAAACAGCCTCTGATTTATTCAGAAAATTAAATATCTTTGGTTCCAACATTGCTTGGGTTGACTTCTATTTGCACCTTATTGTATTTTCACTCTTGTATGGCAATATATTTATATAGATTTAGAGCCAAAGTGTGTAAATGATATACATAAGTATATAATACTAGGGAAAATGTGTTTATGATGTGACACAAATGCTTGCTTTTGAGATACGTTTAGAATATTTTGAATTCTGTGTTTTGATTTGCAGGAGATAGGGCGCCTTTTTCATGAGCAATAGTTGAATTTGTGGGTAGAGCTTTAAGAAAAACAGAGCTTTGAAATTGTGTGTAAGCAATTGAAAAAAAAACTGTCAGAAGAATGCATATTTGTTTTCTGTTTTCGACTGAATCAAATTTTTGTTTTGAAAATTTCGCCTGAATTCAAACTAATGGCAGAATCAAGAATATCTGAAAAAACTCTTGATTACGTTGCAAATAAAATCCATGTGTCGCTGATATCGTTGCATATTTTCTGAAGCCTTGTTTTGTAAACAGTTCATGCAGATACTGAAAGCTTTTCCAGAAGAGCTGCCATGAACCTCCAGCTTGAAAATCAAGCACAAATGACACTCAAGCAAACGATGCACTCATCCAGTCAGGCGTTAAAGGATGCTCAAGTCTGAGCGAAGCACAGCGCTCATCAATCATTGTTGCTTTCTTGAAACGGTGCCTGTGTGAAACAGCAGAATTGCCTGCAAACTTTGGTTTGTGTCCGCTGACAACATGTCTCACTTAAAGCAACGCCCGCTGAGGCCTGAGAGACCACAATGAGCTGCAATGTGGTCCAATCTGTGGCCCGGCTGTTTTAGTTTTCTCCAAGTAATTATGGGACGCTGAGAGTGCTGTGGAGTTCCCAGTATTTTTTTTTTTTTTTTTTACATTTTCTAATATGTCAACAGAACTGCAAACTTGTGGAATAGTTCATTGGACCCCATCCAGACTAGCCAGAGGTTTGGTGGCTAGCTCACAATGCTGGAGTGGTACTTTGGAGTACATGCTTGGCTGTAATATTCCCTTCTCCTCTAATCTTTTTACTCTGGGTGATCCCACTTGTTCCCACCATTTGATGATTGCGATTGGACTCATAAGAGCCCTCATGATGGAGCATCGGCCTCTTGTCCAGGACAGGAGGGTGTCCTCTCCGCCTGTTACCATTCTCGCTGCACATCAGCTTCAGGAAACCATCTCCAAGCTCCAGTCCTCGACGTCCGCTGTCCTGCAGGTCTTGTGTCGGGTTCACATTGTACGTTTTCGGTCGACTCAGATGAAAGATGCACAATCACGGAGAAAAACACTCCTCATTAGTTTTTTTCCTCACATTATTTCTTTTGATGGCCTGTGCTAACGGCCGCATTCTTCGTTTCCAGTCAATGTCACAACAACCTGTCCGTTATCGTGGCTGTTTCGTCTGTGATCATAAGCACTCCTTTGTCTTTTTATAAAACAACAAAAAAAATGTCAAATCAAAACAAAATCTAATGTGTGTTTTGGAGAGAAGCTTTGAAAACTTTCACTCTGATGAATCGCTGTTCATTTACAGTGGATTTAACATTGAATTTTTACACAGACTGAACCCACGCATTCAGACATTTGGGTGGGTGGAGGGGTTTGCAGAAGGGTTTTACAGCTGCACTTTTCAAATTTTACCTTTTTTACAAGAAAAAAAAATCCAACTAGTTTTGGTCAGATATCCTTTTTTTTAAGCTTTAAATAGCTGCAACATGTTAATAACTGCCTAACAAAGTCACAATTCCTCACATTTCAGTAGCAGAGAGTGTTTGTTGGCCATTTTCTTGATAAATCAAAGGCAGCAGACTAAACTGGTAAATTGTTTTCCATGTGTCATCTGACCATCACTTTTTCCTGTAATTAAATATTTCTCCATCCTCAATGCAGATAATTAATACAGAAGCAAATTTTTAAAAAGATACAGAGCAGGCTGATCGGAAAGGCTAACCTTCAACTGAGAGTTGGGGTGAAGGATGAGTGGCTGATAGATTTAAAAGTGAGTGGAAGAACGGACGAGCTGAATGGAGGAGAAACAGAAATGGCTGATAGACAACAGATGGCACTCCTCGGAGCTTCGGATGGGAATAACAGACCGGTAGGTGCGTGCGGCTTTTTTGTGAGCTTGTGTCAGTGTCCACCTCTAGCCGTGTTTGTGGAAGCGTCTGCTCCAGTCAGACAGAAGGAATAACAGCGGGAAGCCAGCCGCCATCACACGCACTCGATCAGTCGTCGCCGCCGCGGCTGTGTGAGAGACGACGCGCGCACGCAGGTGTGTGTGGACGTAATGAGAAGAATCGGATGGAGTGATGTATGAGGGGAAAAGTCAGAAGCATGGGAGGGGTGAGCGCGGGTAGACGGGAAACAAAGAGGGCTGAGAAACAGCAGCTGCAAAGAAGAAGACGTGCAAGATGTCAAATTGTCAAAAGTCACTAAAGTTATGAAGCGAAGTGTCGCTAAAAGCAGAGGATTTGCTTTCACTCAACATTTCTCCGTCTAACTCAACTCGTGCCAAGTTACACAGACGACTTTCTGACGGTGGATGGAGAGTCCAGTAAAAGGATGAAATGCAGCGACGGACAACTGTGGATCATCCTGCTGGGAAACTTGAAACGCTTTTAGGGAAGACACTTTCTACATTTTTAACCTCACAGACCTATTGTGAAATGTTTGATCTTCAAATGCAGCCTGGCCATCCTAACTCTGCCAGTTAAGGAGGAAAGGAATTAGGATGGCGAGGCAGGAATTCCTCCGGACTGGACTTCGATTTCACAGATGTGGAAGAAACTGCCTCTGGATGTCACAGGATAGGCACAGCATCATCTGTTCTTCCTACTCAGGGTCACAGGTCTCTCCTTAAGCCTATCCCAGCTCTGCAACCATTCACTGAGAATCTTCAAGTGGTCCATCATACATACGAGGGGGGGTGTACCAGACCCATTTCAGAGAATTATCAGAAAATTTTTTCAAGTCAGTGGGTAACGCTAACCAGGCTACATCAAATAATAAAGAAATTTCAATCTCAGGATTTACAAAGGGGTACAAAGATGGGAAAACTTACCCAACAATCTGATTGAAGTACCGCCTGTATCCCTCCAGAGTTTCATGCTACAAATGAATAGAAAGAGGAAGGATGGAGAAAAGGACAAGGAAAACAGAAACATGGAACAGAGGAGGTCAAATGCAATATATATATGTGTGTGTGTGTGTGTGTGTGTGTGTGTGTGTGTGTGTGCGCATATTACAATCTGTGGAACAAAAACTTACCTGGTATGATCAATACACAGATTGATGGAATATCACACATCGACATCAACACTTAAATATCTAAATTTGTTAATATCATTAAAACCTTTGTTTTTTTTAAAGGCCCATTTTACTTCATAATTTCAACTTCTAAAAAAATTCTGGATTCTGGATTTTTCAGATGTGTTTTTTATTTTTTTGCATGGTCGGGTTTGCCACAAAACAGCACAGTTTCAAACTTGCAACTGATGTAGAAAGATGAAACATCCCGCTGGCATCAAATTCAGAATAAAAATAGTGTTAGAAAAACAATTAAAAAAATTAAATAAATAAAAAGATCTCAGATTTTCAAATCTTTTGAAGTGTGCCAACAGGACTGTAGCTTGGGTACGCGTGTTCAATAATCCTGACGTTCACGCAGATTAAGGAGTGTGTGTGAGTCGGGTAGAGGAGTGTGTGTGCAGGAGAGGGTACAGTGGGTGTTAGAGGTGCAGGATCATACCATGTTAGAGTGGGGCTGCAGTACGAGGCGAGCCTGTTTCCTCCTCTGCTTTCTGTAGTAGTTCTCAAACACATCACGCAAACCCTAAAACACAAACCGATGGTGAGACACCGAGGACGGATGGAAGGGAGGACGTTCAGGAGCCTAAACGTCATTAGAATGGTGCTAAATCCAGCTTTAAATGCTGGAAAAAACACATTTCTGACACAACACCAGTTTTAAAAAAAAGACTGTATTACAACAAACCATTAAAGAAACACAGAAATGAACAATGCTGTAAATGATCTTACAGTAATGACGTTGAACAGCGACTAATCTTTCTTCTCAGATTGGATTCATTTTTCAATCACACCCTTTATTTCAAGACATGTGACACGTTTGTGGGAAGCTACGAAGTTGTGAGGAGAAGCTGCTTGGAAAACAAAGGATCTGAAAATGCTCTGGTGTCCTTGTGATCTCGTACAAGTGATTTATTTATTTATTTTTCCCCCCTGATGATTCAGACCCTGAAGAAGAAAACCTAATTTGGTGGCAGTGTGTGTTTATTTTACAAAGCAATACAAGTCAAAAATATTTTAGCACAAGTTCAAGTAGTCTTTTCAGAACAAGAGGGAATTCTTCCGTTCAAAGATAAAAGGTCAGATGAAGCGATGCTGTTTTCAGGCTCCTAACTGCCTTCACAACAACCATGGTCATCTTGGGCACCGACTTCATCTGGACGACTTTCCAAACACGGATGTGGCATTTGGATAACTCGTGTTCTTTGTCTCCGGGTTCAGCCTTTTTTTTTTTTGCTCCGACATCAAAGCTATCCGTTTTATTCGTTTCCAAAGCGTACTGGCGGCACGCCAAACACAACACAGTCTGGTTTGCCTCTTCGTACACCAACCAGTCGCAGGTTTGACCATTGTTAGAAATACATTCTCCACTTTATTAATTTTCTCGATACTGCTGTACGTCTCCTCTTGGTTTTTTTGCCAGCTCCAGGCATCTTTTAACTCCTGCTCTAGAACATCACATTATTTTTATGTTAAGAGACGAAAAGCAACAGTTCTTGGTGGGTTTTTTGCTTTCAATTCATGATGGGGGAAAAAAAAACATGTCTTGGTGATTGTGTGACGTCCACAGCGGCTGGTATGTTGACTAACGAACAAAAAAATGCCATTTGATGATTCAAGTACACTTGCTTTTTTTTTTAATTCTTAGACATTATGAAGACCTAGTTACGTGACAATGTTCAAAATTAACTCGAAAGGTTTTTCAAAATCATTATCTGAAATGAAAGTGAATAATATCGGATCAGACTGAACCTCTTGAGAGAAGAATCCAAGTGTTGAGGGTTTTTCCCAGCTGTAAATGAAAGTTTAACGTCACTGCTGAACATTAAAGGTCAAATGAGCGACTGATAAGTGTGCGTTTCTCTTGACGTAACTTCAGACATCAAAACTAGATCCACACAGAGCAGCAGAGCCAGCTCTCTAAACCTGACCATTTCATATCTCTTCCTTCCATTACACAGAAGCTCTCTATCGCTTATCTGTGTCTCTGTGTTTTGTGATAGACGTGGTCTGTCTGACATCTTGGACTGGGGCCTCCACTCACCGCTGAGCTCAGAGATTACGGTCCAGAACTGGACAGATAATGTGACATGGCCCTTTAGGTCCTGACCAGACCCCTGGTGTAAACACAGTCATATCTACGCTGCTGTGTGGGGACCACCACCTGCGACTACCGAGATATGAGTTGAAAGATAACAAATGAAGACATTGGATGGATTAAACAAACACACCTGTGCTTTACTGGACAAAATCGCCTTATTCCTTCCTCTGATTGTATCTGCTTACTTTCCACTGAACTAAATCTGCACAGAGAGATGCTCAAAACCCTCCTGACTTTGAAAATTGCCCGCTTCTGTGTAGCAGCTACGCCTGTGAACTATGCACAAAACTACGAACAGACTATCCAAAGCCCCCTACACCATCTCTGGTGTGTACATTTCTGCATTATTGTTTGTGTCGCTCTGTAGTTCCACCACCAACCACTAGGACATCGGTGTGGGTTGCTTTTCTGCAGCGCTGTAGCTCACAGTACCGTGCTTCTTTTCATTTACTTCCTCGATGCAGCTCAGTCATAGCAACAGAACAAGTGAAATATATTTTACATATGTTAGAGCTGATAAATGTTGAGCAACAGTTGGTTTTACGGACAATCGTTTTACCCAGCTTGAAAATGATGAAGAAGAAATAGTGGCGGCAACTTTGAAAAACAATAACAAATCCAGTTGTTACATCTGGAGAGAGGTGAGGATCAGGCTACGCCATAGTCAGGTGTAGCTTTGAAGGAGAAGCTGAAATCAGGCTTTACTTTGTCAACTTTCAAAAATTTGAACATCAGAAGTAAAAAGAATCCTCTGCAGTGATGCAGCAAAAACTAGGTGGTCATGCACAAGATGCAACATATCTCCCAGCCTTTCCAGCTTTCCTAATTACTTTCCTCTTCTGCCAGGTTCTCAGTGTGTGAAATCGTGACTCGTGTGATTGGGCCTAGACTGAATCGTGGCTACTACAGAAATGAATTTGAGTGTTTTTCAGGGTCTAAATGCAGCGTCATTGAGTCATTAGCAGGTTGCTGCTAACGTGCTAATGCATCAAGATTAAAAGTTGAAAGTTAGCATTGTCAGAGTGGTGTTTGTGTAGTTTGGAAAAAAAAAAGAATAAAATCAAGAAAAGAAGTGTATTTCTTCTTCATTTGAGTTGCACTACAGTGTGAACCTGACATTCAACACAAAGAATTCATCTGGTATCTCTGGATTTGACTTTGAGCTCCAGGTGGTGGCGCTAAGGGGCACAACAGGAAAAGCTTCTGGATGACAACAACTAATCAAAGCATGTGACATAGGCAACAACCAGACCAAAACCAATAAAAGTCATATAAAAATGCGCAATAACTGATTTTGGTTTTGCAGTAAAAGCTAGTTGATCTCAGGTCTTATTTGCAATCTACAACCATCCCAACACCCTGCAACTGGTTTAATATTGGAAATTACTATTCAGCAAAGTGAATGGGTTTATCTCACCAGGCAAACAGACTCCTAATTCTCAGAATTTAGCTTTCAATGAATCCTTTCAAGCACATAAATGTACATTTAAAGATATTGTTGGTCTATTGTTTTGTACTTTACGATACTTCTGAGCCCTGCATTTACCACCAAAGCAGAAGTTCCACACCCACTCAAAGAAAAAGGAGAAACAAAAGAAAAAGGAAAAACAAAAAGACATAACAATTAACCACATAATACAAATACCAATTTCAAAGGTCAGGATCTTAATGGTGTTTTGGAACTGCATTTATTTTTGATGTCTTGAGGTGACAACTATGTGTTTGAATTATTTAATTCCCAGTTTGATCCTTGGCTAAACAATGTGCATTCAACAAATGAGCGGCATCAAAAGGCCATGAACTCATCATTAAACAGTGCTGAGCTCCCCGCCGGGGAAAACGGGGGTGAAACAGAGGACTGACATTATCGGAGTGTGTGTAAGTAAGTATGACCTTCATAACACCACATAAACAAAGGAGTCATGCAGAGAGGGAGACAGAATCAAGCAGAGAGAAAATACCGTGGAAAAAAAGAAGAAAACATGGAGAGAATCAGAGAACATTAATGAAACAATGACTTCTAACAATGGCAATTTTTGACATTCCACCCCAAAAATGGCATACCTAATTTCAAATACGTATCTCTCTGTGTTCTAGAAGATGCATTTAAATAAATATGTTATAAGAGTAAAAAAAACACGTGAGATTACAGTATCCATGGCTCTTCTGATTCACTACATCAGCTCGTTGTAGCATCGGCTACGTTTAAACATCAGCTGCAAAACATTGGCTCAAGCTGGCCCGTTTACAAACGACACATCACCGTTGTCCACACCTGCACGAACTCAGTCCATGAAAGATTCAGCCACTATCTCTGTCGCTGAAACTCACGTCTTCACTGATGCCTACGCTGACTGCCAAAAGTTGAATATTTCTCAATCACACGCAACGCACAAATTCATTTCGGCAACGCATGACATCACCCATTCAGAGTCTATGGAGACGGTCGCAGGTGACGCTCGCAACGTGTAGGCTACATGTGTAACCACCGTCACTGAGCTGCGGCTGCTTCCACAAGGCAATAACTCAGGAAGGGTTTTTCAAAACTGTGTGACTGACGCCGATATGGAACCTTCATACTAAGTCTGGCCCAAATACCATTTTAACAGCTTTGCTAGCAGGTTATGATGAATATTTGAAGTTTCAAATTTAATGAGTGTAACGCACTCGATCAGTATTGCATAAAAGAATGGTCAAGTCATTAATGTGTGCAGGATCAACCCAAAGAGTGTTACATGGAACTTGTGTGCCAGTGTTTTTTTGTTTTTTTTTAAATCCTGTTTAGGATTAAATGCAGTTGGGGAGGAGTTTATCTTCCCTCACTTCATTTAAAAACAAATGCTGACATCTCTCAGATGCCGCCTTATTTAACAGTTGAAGTGAACTGAAGTATTACCGGAGGTGACATTCACGGATGTGAGTCAGAGCGTGGAATGCCACAGCTGGCTGATTACAAAAAAAACCCAAAAAACATCTGGATACCCAAACTGAGATTTGGATGTCCACGCAATGAACAAATATTTGAAGTTTCCAGGAGAAGCCCTACTTCATCTGAAAAAAAGGAAGAATTAACAGTCAGTCCACAAATCCACATGACCTGAGGCATTCACCAATCTGAAGGAAATACTAGATGTATTGAAAATATTCACTATACCAACTTGTGTAAGGTTACACTGGCAATGGAAAGACGGCAAACATTATATTGATCCTGAAAATCCTGGTATTTTATGAATGAAGCTGAAGTTTTGCACTGGAATATGGTTTATGATTGCGAAACTCCAGAAGTAAGGCAGAATTCAGCAATGAGCTGGAGAAAGTGAGAGCATTTCTATTTTTTTTGTTTTTCTTGGCTGCGACGGTTTTTGGTCACAGGGTGGTGATGCTTACACTATTGTAATCTGTGGAGCCTCAGTTGATGGCTGAAAGCAAACGGCTGATTTATACCCCTGCGTCAAAGCTACGGCGTTGGCGTGAACCTTACGGCGTAGATTACGGCACAGCCTAACGTGCAATCAAACGTTGCAGCGACACACAAGAAACCTGATTGGAAGATTTGCTCTAATTTCTTTTTTCGTATTTCCATCTGCTATTTTTTTTTATCATTTTCAAGTCGGTTAGAATGATAGTTTGCTGCAATGTACATAAAAACAACTGATTCTCAACATTTAGCAGCTCTAACTTATGCAAAATATACTTTATTTACCTAGTTGCTACATCCGAGCTACATATAGGAAGTAAACAAAAGGAAGCTCAGCACTGTGAGCTACAGTGCTGCAGAAAAACAACCCACACTGCCACCTAGTGGTTGGTGGTAGACTTACAGAGCGACACAGGCAGCAGCACAGAAGTATAAACACCAGAGACAGCGTATGGACTGTGCGTAGCTGACATGCGTAGCTTTGTTGCAGGAGTATAAATCAGCCTGAAGACTCTACAGTCTCCTGTTTGTGCAACGTTGAAGTGCTGGCTGCTCGGTGTCGGTACTTAGAGTTTTGTTTAGATGGAAATGGTCTCTGTAAGACTGAAAGCTGAGCTTTTTCCCGTTCATTTTGTGTGCTACATCTGTATGACTGAAGGTGGCTTCAACGCTCTCCTAATCATCCACCTCTGGTGGAAGGGACGTCCCCAACCTACAGGTTTCTCTTTAGGAATACGCTGCCCGCTTCCTTCCTCTCTGCTCAGACTGTTGGGCTTCACTCTCGTGTTTATTTTATCCAAGACAACTCGATCCACATTTCTCGGCGCGCCATACATGTGCAAGAGCTACAAAGGCGTATTGTTCGGGCTCAACAACGGGTGGAAAATCGTGGACTTTAAACATGGAAAGGAGAAAAGGAGACGGAGAAGAATGGGGAGAAAGGGGAAGAAAAAACAGGAGTGTGGAGAAAGTGGAGGCCTTGATTGCAAATGGGATTCATCATCCAGGTTTGCTAGAAAAATAAATGAAACTGTTAGGAGCGCGTGCCTGTGTGAGTGCGAATCGTTCACGACAATCAGACCGTGTGTGTTTGTGATTTTCCAGACGACCCCCTCCGAGCGCAGCTAACTGTGCCGGGCATTGGCCTCTCTTTTTTTCTGAGGGCAAACCCACTTCTCTGCCCAACAACCTGTCATTCACACAGCTATGAAGCTGCTTTAATGGACAAAACAGTTTGAGTGCGAGTGCTTTTCCAAACTCAACCCCGTATTTCAATCCAAAAAGACCAATGCGACGAGGAAAAAATCCATCCATTATCATTCAAATGAACACAAACAGTTCGGCGTGGGTGAAGCCGACCTCAGAGGTTGACCGCTTCAAACCTTTCAACACCTTCCTGAGACTGAACACACTCCTTTCCCTTCTCCACAATCTCAACCTTTTTCTTCCCCATCCTCCCCCTCTCTAATCTCTCTCCCTCTCTGTGCTGTTTTCTCCCTCATCTTCCTGTTTTTGCCCTTTTACCCTCCCTGTGACCTCCCTCCTTTCCTCTCCTTCTCTTTACTCCTTATCGCTCATCAGCTGATGCACTCTCTCCCATCCTTTGCCCTCATCCTCCCAGCTACTAGTTATTCATCCTTTGACTTTTTACCCTCCACCGTTTTTTGTTTTTTTTTTGCTTCCACTTCCTTTTCTCATCCAACCAGCATTTCACTTTTCAATTTCTTTTTGCTTCAGCTTTCTCTGTAGTTCAAAAGGTCACTTCTTCCTCTCTTCTTCATCTTTCTATCAACCTCTCTTTAATTCTTTTTCCACCGCTTCCTCCCAGCTGATGCTCAAGCGTTGTCCAGTGGTATTTTATTTTGAAACACCTCTTAGTCATCTCTATATCTTACCCACCTCACCACCTTAACTCAATCTAATACAGAATATTTTCACTTTAAAGACATAAAACGTTTATAGTTAGACACTTCACGCACTTGTTTGTCTTGCATTTTTCATTCCTGATGCCAATGTAACATGCAAATGTCCTAGGCTGGGCTCGTTAAAAGTAATCCATCTCAATGGAATACATTTGGAAGTCAACTGCTCCAAGTGCCAACAATAAACACCATTTAGATGCAAACATCTTCCATTCTAGGGCTGCACAATATACAGAACAATTTATCGTCATCACAATATCAACATGCACAATATCAATATCACAAAAGGCAAAAATATCACAATACACTGTAGTTTATTCTTGTCAAAGTCATATATCAATATATTTGGCCAATAAGATGACGCCTTGAGTGCTCCACATGACAAATGACAGTTTTCTACTAATCTATTTTCAATAAAACTGGAATAGAAACAATACACAGCCCTACACTTAAGTATTGGTTCATATACGCATGTCATCATTTCGTTATCGTGATTTTCAACCTACGTCATATTTTCCTGAAATCGTGCAGCTGTATTCTGTTACAACTCAAAATGACTTCGATTCACACCGTTTTGATGCCTCATGAAGGTTTACACTCCTCACCATCTAATAACAGACGGAGGTTTGTTGTTAACTCCAGAATATTCCTGTAAGACGCCAAGAAAAAGAAGACTTTCTTTTAATACCTTCCTCCCTTTTGTCCTCTGTAATTTCCCAGCTGTCACCTGTCAGGACGTTTTTCAACCTCTATCCTCTTCCCGCAACTTTTTTTTTTCCTCCTCTACCTTGAAACTTAGCTCTCTTTTCCTGCTCCCTCCAGCGCTTTAATTCCCTTACTCTCTCCATCATCTCTCCCTCCTTACCCTCTCTCTAACCTCGATCTTGCCTTCTTACTCCCAGCTTCCATCACTCTGTTGCATGTTCGCTTTCTCTTTCCTGTCAAAGTTCATGCACTTCCTGTCGCCCTGCCAGAGAACCCCTTTGATACACAAACACACACACACACACCAAACAGAAACAACCGATCCTCCTGGTGGTGTTGGCCCGGTCGCAACCCCTGCAGGCCTACACACACACACACACACACACTCAGAACATACAGCTGACCCAGTCGTGGCCCAGTCAACACCTCCACCCATGTCGCTTTCGCTCAGACTGAGATTAGACACGCAAGTTCTCCCAGCGGCCTTGTTGGAGTGAAGCCAGGAGCCGGAGGCCTCATCAGACGCCATCATGTTCCTCTCAGCGCACAGACCTCACACAATTATACCTCGACAATGTTGATGTGCTGCATGCGTGTTAGAACTGATAAAATGATGATCATCGGCTGTCTTTCCAGACACTGCAGCAAATATATCGTTCAATCTGACTTAAAAATGGCAAAGAAGATGTTGAGAAGCAAATTTATCAGTCACATTAAGAGACAGGTGCACGTCAGGGTATACCATAGCCAACGATGAGGGTTCACAGTACCTTAGCATAAAACAGCCTGTACAAGCTTCAGGGGGTTTTTGCGGGTTTGCTTTTCAGGGTTGGTAGTGTGAGTGCAGACCAAAGCAAAATGGCTGAGATCCCCAAAAAGAGGCGAACTTGATCAGAATCATCTGGAGCACTCTAATGTGATCCTTGAAAATGGGTTGAATCTCAGAAACAGTTCCAAATTTAACAAAGCACTGGAACCGTCAGCCTCATTATCAATGCCCTAGAGTGCTGAAAATGCACATAACAAAGTCAATAGCAAGACATAATATGTTTATTTTGACATGCAACAATGAAATCATAGACTCTCAGCTACCTCACTTACATTACTCTCTTACTGGAAGTATCCTTTTTATTATTTGAAACAACATAAAGGCTAGGATTAAAAACCATACTAGTTTTCTCATTAAAACTCAAGTCTGGAATTGATAAGGGAACTGATACAGAACTGAATCCGGAAAAGATAATGGAAACAGCATCAACAAAAACGTATCAATTACCATTCTTAGTTTTGGTCCAAACCAGAACTGTATAATTGTGGGAACTGAAATAAGTGATGCTAAAAGATGAATGAGCTAAATATGCAGGTCACAGCTCTCTATGATAAATGTATGCTACCATGCATTTATATTTAACGGTTTCATCGTTTCTATTTCAACTCCAGTGCATCACAGTGTTCCTCTTCAGCTGTAGCAGGGCCTCATTTTCAAACAGAAATATCTAGAATTCACATAGGTTGGTCCATATCCTAAAACAGGCAGTGTGCCGGTGTTTTCCACAATGCAGGACCTTTATATCTGCTGGATGCTCTCACATGGTTCGAAGTGATGCATTTAGGTATGCTTGGATTTCTCCACGTGCAAGATAAAAACTGACTCGGGGAAAATACGAGTATACAAACTCATTAAAGTGAGTCAGACTGGGACAAAGAGCCTGGATGTTGCAGTTCAACCGCAGGCAGGAACCTTTTCCAAGAACAGGGGTCTCTTAGCTGGCTCTGCTCTAAGACCTCTCCACTTCCACCTCAGGAAACAAAAGCTAAATGGAGTGTCAAGGGAGCAACTTTACCTCCCAAAAAATAGCTTTAGCTAGGAGGCAGTTCTTTGAAATTAAGGTGAAAGAGGCTGAAGATCTGATCAGGATAAGAAAGGGTTGAATCTGATTCAGTGAATTAACCTCCATTTGTTACATAAATATAATAGTGACAAGGCATCAAATTATCCATAAGTGAACCAAGTGAACGCATGACATGTGACAGACAACACTGTTACTTTATTTAGCCATCGTGCACGGGAGAGGCAGAGATCTTTTAAGTATGGGAAGAGGACAGACACAAGGCTACTGTGTTTCCCTCTGAGGAAGGAAATACAGAAAGAATGGAAACAAGGATGAGCTCACCAACACAGTGTAGATATGCAGACAGCGATACACTGGAGAGAAATCCACCAAGTCCTGAGCTCCTGGGACCTGCAGAGGAAAAACAAGTCGTCCAGTCAGAGCAGACAGTTCTCTGTTACAGTTTGGATTTGCTTTAAAATCTATCCAAAACATGCATTTTTAGAAATGGGGATGAGGAGTAGCCTAGAAATTAATGTACTGCTGGCAATTTTACTGTAGGTTTAGCTACCCTCCGTTGGAGTTCATCAATTATGAAGGTCTTGGGGAGCCAATCAGTAGAGAATCTCTTGTAGAGAATCTCTGGAGAGTCTTAGTCTTGATGACGACAGAGCTGAGACGCTGTAGTCTGGATGGTTAGCAGCGGTTGTTTGAACCGACTTTGGCATCAGCCATTAATTAAAGACTCAGAGATTGTGGTAGATGAGACATAGAGACATCTGGTAAACTCGCTCTAACGATAAAGGAAGCTATAAAAGAAGTAATCTTAGCATGATTTTGTGCATCTGTCTAATGTTACTTTACATTTTTTGATGATATTGGTTGAGTGTTCGAGCACTCTGGTTATTCTCAAATTCTGCTCGTAAAAATGGCAACCATTGTTGGATTCCATTTGTTTTGTCGTTCTGAAATCATCACCTTGTTCGTTGCTCTGATTGGGTGTAGCACTAGCCAACTGCGTGTAGAGGGAGTTTGAAAAGCAACCGTTAGCGAGGCCTCCTGGATGAGGAGGTCCTAAGGCTTGTTTTCAGACCCCACATCTGCCCAGATGTGGATCAGGCCGGGGGTGGGGGGGATCATAAAGGTAACAATAACCTTAATTACTGGATCGGTACTAAAAGTGTTTTTTGATTGAGATTTTAAGACTTACGTCTTTAGATATCCTTAGACATTTAGACATCTTTAAAAAAAAAAAAAAAATTCTGTCATTTAAATATATTTAGCACTAAACGCATGGGCCAAAGTTACGTACCGTATTAAAGATTTAAAGTTTCTCACTTGTAACTAACTTTGGATCAAAGCGTTTGCTACATGATTGAATCAAAATGTGGGTTAATTGTTTTGGATCAGTCACAACAGAACAAAATATCACTGCAATTTGAGGGAGACCCAATCAAGTCCTTCCTTCCTACCCTCCTCCACTGTCTTCAAGAGAACAAAGTCAGTGGATTTCATCCCTATTTTGACACAAATAAACAAGAAAAGTGGCCTTTTTGTTCTCAGTAAAAGCCACAAAGGCACTAAAAGGGTAAGCAAAGAATTTAACTACCTAAAGCAGTGGAAGTGGAAGGATGGAGGCAGAAAATGAGCATCAAAGTGAAGAAAAATCAAGAATCAATGTATACATGAAAGAAAGGAGAATAAAAGAAGGTCATGAGGTGGAGAAAAGAGATTATGATGATAGGTGTGACAAATACAAAAGGTTAGAAACATGACAAGATGTTATGTATAAGAGGAAAGGCGGCAAACAGAGAACAGTCACACAGGGATGGTAGTAAAGGGAGGGAAAGGATGGCGTGAGGACACGGGGCCATCATGCTTGGCATCTCTGCAGGCCGTTGGCGCCAACTCGGTCGTAACCCCAACGACCATGGGGGTCAGGCCTTTGTTCGAGCCAAGGTCTTCCCGCGAAGAAGGTTGAGTCAAGTTTACAGGACGTGCATGAGCCATGGGGACCTGAAAACCGAGTGGCAGCACCAGGGTGACAAGTTCAGGTTCATTGTACTTCGCTTTCCTCGAGTTTGGAACAACAAAGGCTGCAGAAGGGGAACTTTGATCCCGCGAGGGAGGACTCCAAGAGTTCAGTGTCAAAACGATTTGTGCCCATTTTGCAACAAAAGAAACCCCAACAAACCACTATTTCAGTAAGTTCATCAGTTCAGCTTTTCCTCCAAAGTGACTTGTGTGTGAATTATTCTGTAGAGCTGGACGTTCTCTAGGACATAAAGCTGATTATGGTGTTTCTCAACCTTTACAAATTTAGAATAAAGCTGAGTCATGTCCTGAAGTGTCAAGAAAATCCAGTCCACATACTGAGCTCGAAAGCCGACGTACCCTGAGGTCTCTGCTGCGGAAAATATGCTATAATTTTGTAATTTCTCTTTCATGCAGCGAGCTTAAAACACACTTGCAGAGTGATTGTTTACAGACCCTCAAGAGCTGCTCCAGCCACTGTGATGTTTGTCAGCAGATCAGCTCCTTCACAAACTACTGCAAACATACTTTTATTGATTCAAACGGCAAAGTGAGGTGTTTCATCAGACAGTCTTCATTAGGGTTATGGAGCCAGCTCATCAAGCCCTGGAGGCTGTGGTCCAATTTAGCACAGACTGGTATATAAACAAAATCAGGGCATAATATTTCCCCATAAAAAAGAAAAAAAAAAAAAGAGCTTGTGTTGGTGTTTGGCGGAGCTGGTTTACGTGGAGTACGTGCTGCAATAGGGCTAATATTCATATGACATCACCCACCACATGACATCAGGCCGCTGGACGGATGGGAAGGAGTATTTACGGGGGAATATGGAAAGGAAAGGTGAATGGAAAGTAAGAAGTGAGACAAGGAGAAGACGGACAAGCCTGACGGCAAGAAAGGGAGAAAGAAAATAAATCTATAAAAAAGTTAAAAAGTAAGGCTGCACTAGAGGCTTTGAAAGCAGGTTTACTCATCCTGCCAAAGAGGAGACAATTCTGAGCCTTGAAGTATTGGATGTATAGTTACAAGGACATGTATGTGAACTCCTTGGAATTAGCTGCTTTTCTGCTTTTATTTGTCATAAAATAAACTGATAACACACAACCAATTATCTTCTTATCATATCTCAATTTAACACTTTTTTTTTTTTTGGAGGGGGTGGGGGGGTGGGGGGGAATTCACAATGCTGAAGAAAAGATAAGGCCCCAATCCCAGTTCTCCCCTCAGTCCTAACCCTTCCCTTTGAGATACCCCTTCTTCACAGTTATGCGTCATCATAAATCGTTGCCGCATCAGATGAAGCGGCAGGTTTCCATGACAACCGCTGCACTTAGAGAAGCCTTATGGATTGATCGTATATCATCATAGATTCTCTTTTTGAGGTATGGATCACAGCAAAATGTCTCTCAAGCAGCAAACTTAAATTATCAATAACAGTTGCTCTAAACGAACATGTCCAGTCTCACTTTATTAACTGGATTCAGGTGTGCAAACTAGTAAATCCAGTTAGGTTTTGTATAAATAAGTAGTCTTTGGGTTCAACTAAGACCCCCAGAACTGCGCATTATTGTGACTTAGATTATTTTTGGGGAAAGTACAAAACCAAGGGGATCATACTTCTTGCCGTTATACACATTTGTGACTTATTTTGTTTTTTTTGTTGTTCTGTCACATCATATCGTTGTGTCAGGCTTCCTTAGTTTTGTGTGTACATGTGAAGGCAGCGCTCTCACGTCATCTTCCTCTTCGTCCTCCACATCCAGAATGCCAGAGTCTTGTTCCGACATCGGGCTGCCGCCATGTCCGTCGCTGTCCATTGCCGCCCCGGCCGCCATCATCATCATCATCATCGCCTCCTTTCTGCTGCGACGTCCAATCAGGGCTCGAGGCTGCATGGAGATGGAGCTGTCCAACGAGCGCTGGAGCTGCGCCTGAACACAAATGCACATCAGACGGCCACAAAGGTCAAATTCACACCACAAAAACTGACTCTTCTTTTTTTTTGTCTGCATTGTTTGTGTCTATTCCAGTTATTTCCTACATTTCCCAGAACCCCTTTCAAGTTACGCTAAGGAGGAGAAAGAGGAGGAGGAGGAACTTTTGGCTCAACTTCAGAGCAAACTCATGGAAGCTCTTTGATTTTGAGGGTCTGACACCAAAACCAGATGTTGACTGATAACACTGATAAACAGTCTGTGTTCAGACTCCAGTGAAGCTGTCCCACATGTGGCCCCGCTACACTCTCACAGTCCCAACAGAGAAGAATAAAAACACCCTGGAAAACGATAGGGGATCCAGAAACACAACCGGCTTTCGGACACGTCCCACGGGAAAACAACGTGTTAATCCTCTCCAGTGAGAGAGCGGCGTTCTCGTTTTTGAATTTGCCAACAATGTTAGGTCATTTCGCTGAGACCTTTGACTCGCTCCTTCCTCTCCTTGTCTACTGAAGATATTGTAAAAAAAAAAAAAAGAAAAACAACAAAAACATTAGAATGCACCAAAAGGAAAAAAGCAGGAAGGATGAGGAGCCAATGAAACAAAGCCTCTAAAATGAGTGCTGAAGGGCTAATCTGTTATATCTGCACTTGAGCATATTTAGTAAAATGATTATTATCTATAAGTGATCCATCTCGGGTTGAATTCTACCAAAATGTTACAAGAAGCATGTTGGAAATGAGCTGGGGGGTTGGGGGGGTCCATCTCTTCCATATGAGGCATGTGTTTGGTTAAATCAGGATTAATCAGGTCAATGAAGCCTCCCAAAAGACTAATTTAAGAAAAAAAAAAGGATGAGCCATATACAGAAGGAAATAGTGACGAAGTGCAGTTGGAAATACTCCCCAAAGAACAATGAAATATATGGAAACCCCGCCATGTGTCCGTGTCACTATTTGGGGAGTATTATGGGAAATGAAACATTCGACTCCCTCTGCGGCGGTCTTGGATTAGGAGTCCTAAAAATATTTTAAAAAACAGGAAGTTTTGGTCAGAAATCAACGGGAGCTTGTATCCAAAACAAAATGAAAACAGGCGTGTTCACTACGCAGGAAGAAAAGTCTTACAAATCTTCATTTCAGACTTTTATATATCAAATGCAACTGCAGCGTTTAGTCTCTTCTTCAAATCTGTCAATTTCCTTGCGTTTGAGTCCTTTGAACAAAATTGCCACTAACTTTTCTAACATTATTCCCACGCAGGGACACCTTTTTTCTTCTGTGGGAAAACCCTGTCATGGAGGGGAAAACCCCGTGAATAAGAGCCGAGAGCATCTTTCCAACCAATCCCGAGACCCGCCCCGCGCCCTTTTTTGGAATGTTTCCTTTGCTCGCCGGCGCCAGCACGTAGGCTACCAGTCTGAGCAAAAACCCACCGAAAAGGACGTCAAGAAAACACGTCAGAGCGCTCAAGTGTCTCAATTCGAGTCGTTAATGGCGAGGATAATGAGAAAAACCGGTGTTCATGTGAGGGCGGATCGGCAGAAACCCGGAAGAGCACAATATCAGTGCTGCTGGAAGAACACAATGCCATCTTTGATCTGATGCCCACTTACATACCGTCGCACAATAAGAAGACTAATGAGTCATCAGGCAAACTAAATTAGTGGAAATTCTCATTTCTCTTCACAGAAAACTAGAGGAAAGAAAGCCAGAACATAAATGTGCCACACTGCACACCCTCCTTCAGAAAAAGGTTTTCAAATGTTTACACCATGCAGGTCCAGAAGACTTCGGACAACGACTTTGCCTTTAGACACTACAAGAGCAGATGTGAAATAAAACAATCAACATGCCATCATAGCATAGACTTTCCAAAGGTTTCACAAAATGATTGCATCTGAACATTTAGGAATTACAGCCACTTTAAGGTTAAGTATCTAGGAAGTGAATTGGCCACGTGTGGGTCAGTCCTTCAGTACTCGAAGGTCAATGAAGCAGATAAAAAGTGGTGGAGTTGATATCAAATATTGAGTTTGACAGCTGTTTGGCGTAGCAGAAACTTAGGGTGTGGTCAACTCGTCCGTTTGGGACATTCTTAAAAAGAAAGAAGCACTGGTGAGATCAACAACACTGAAAAGACGGGAAGAACTCAAGACAACTAAAGCTACTTTCCCACTGGACAATAATTCAATAACAATATATATCCCAATATGCGAATGTTCAATAACAATATTGCTTATAATTATTGGAAAAATGCTTGACAAAGTTTGTTTGTTTCATAATAATGTCACTTTTCCTGGTTATGACTTTGAATAAAAGGTGAACATTGATTTATTTTCTTAACATTTTCACATCTAAAACATAGTTTTACAGGAAACAGCTTTATGGATTTTGCTATTTAATTTTTCTGAGGTTTGTGGGTACAGATGTTCTTTCTGGACATTCTTGGCAGTTTCTCTGTGGTTTTCATATTGTTTATATCGATATCAGAATTGTATCGACAAAAATAAAGAAATATATCATCATTGATGCTAGTCACATAGCACAACATGAAATCAGTAGATAATTAATTTACTATATGTTACCGTGAGATTGAACACTGTGCTGTGTAGACTCGCTGATGTTTACATCATTTAATGATGCATTCCTATTGGTTGTTAAGCTGACATAGATTGTAGAGGCAACGACGGGGGGGGAGACGCCAGACAGTTCTACATTTCGTCTCTTTTGTTCCCGTCTCACGTGAGATCTACGACCACCATTTTTCAGCAACGATGGACCATTTATCCTGCGACTGCCCATCTTTGGTCTGAGACGGCTGAAAGACATAGTCGTCAAATCCTCAGGAATAGTCTGGAGAAAGTAGGCGTATCACTGTCAGAATGTACAACAAAGAAACATCTTCATGAATGTAAATACAGAAGGTTTTCATCGAGTTCAAACTACTGGTAGCATTCAAGAACTAAACAGACATTGCCACTAAATATTAAAGGGAAAAGACAGATGAAATTCGAACACTTTGTGACAGAATGATGAGAAAAGTATGAAGAAGGAAAGGAGCAAGTCAAACCTCATCATGTGTTAAACACGGTGGAGTCAGTATTATGGTATCAGCATGTATGGCTGCCAATGGAACGGGCTCACTGGTATTTATTGCTGGTATTTGTGACTGCTGACATGAGCAACAAGTTGAATTCAGAGGTGTATAGAGCTGGACTCTGCTCACGTTCAGCCAGATATACAAGCGCAGATGGGTAATGACCCAAAACACACCAGAAAAGCAGCTCAAGACTTTTGGAAGGCATGGAAATGAAATATTCTTCAATGGCCAAGTTGGTCCATTGATCTCAACCCAATAAAATCTGCTTTTGCAGTTACTGGAGAAAAAGCTGAGGGAAGACAGGCCCACAACCAAGCAGGAAGTAAAGGTTCTTTGACAGGCCTGCAGTGAAAGAAAGGGAGTTTAAAGAGAAAAAACAAAAAAAAAAGCCATTAAAAATCTTGGTCATACTAATAATTATGTAAAATTTTCCCCAGAAAATCTTCTGGTTTTTGCTTAAAATAGCTGAAATTACTACATAGTAACTGTCATTTTTTTGTGAAACATCTTAAATTAAAGCTGAAAGTCTAAACTTGATGAGAGTAGTATAAAAGGGAAAGAAAAAATCATGAGAACTCTGTCATTTGCCAAATACTTCCAGGATTAACTGTATGATTTAACTCAAAATGAAAGAATAATCAATTTGAAACTTAAGGCATTGAAAAAAATTGCAAAGATGTAATGAACACAAATAAGGAGCATCTTTGTTTAGACTGTATGGCATCTCTTTTAAATCCCTAATATGCATGTTTTCTTTACTTCCATATGCAAATGAACATAACTGGAGCTGAAGAAACACAAAGAAGGCATTTCTCCAGAGGTATGCAATTCCAGGACTACAGTCACAAACACGTCAGCATCTACGTCAAAAAAACAAAAACATTAAAAAAAAAACAACAACACACACTTGATTTAATTTAGCTCCAGCATTCTTCAGCGGGTACATTTGTGTCTTGAACTATCCACTGGCACATACTGCATGCACACTCACCCAACCACTCATTCTTACCCTTGACACAATAAAAGGTTCTGTTGCAAACGAAATCCTTTCTAACATGTCTTTTGTTGCACCTTACTTCAGGGAAGGCCTTCGCTGTGGTGCTTGAAGCACAAGCATGGGAACGTGCGTCATCTCTTACGCAAAACCCCATGAGAAACCAGGGAAGGTGGAATAGGGATAGATGGGAAGAAAAAACTGAGATGCAGAGGTTGAGGAGGCGACCAGAGGATGGTGGTGAGCAGGACAGGAGGTGAAAAGAAGATGGACACAACTGAAGGTAGAAGCAAATTACCCAGAACTACAAAACAAGGAAGTCCTCAGAAGAAAGTGTGCTCCTCAGCT
This sequence comes from Arrhamphus sclerolepis, assembly GCA_037176975.1. Classification (NCBI taxonomy): domain Eukaryota; kingdom Metazoa; phylum Chordata; class Actinopteri; order Beloniformes; family Hemiramphidae; genus Arrhamphus; species Arrhamphus sclerolepis. The sequence goes on from JBAMYA010000010.1 coordinate 1,170,861, forward strand.
TCCCTGAGAAGCTTCAAGGTCACTTGCTAAATACTGAGTATTTATAGCAAATACTGAGTCAATTAAGGCCAGGAACATAATAAAAAAACAGAGTAGCAATGATCCTTCATTGAAAAATGGTTTAAGTTCATTATTTCTTGTGGCAGAGTCACAACAGTATGTGAAAACTCAGATCCATGCCTTCCCGACTGTGAGGGAAATCAAAGCGACAGTTCCAAGTTTTTGTAGCTTTTTTTTCAGTAATGGGAAACCTGAAGAACATTTAAACATTGCTTTTCAATTTCAAATAGCTTTCCACAACCACTCGCAATCAGTTTCATAAATATTATGATGATAAAGAGGAGCCAGTCGAGTTATTTTCAATTGCCTGATTGTTTTGGCGTTCTTCTCTGACAATCGCTCTGAATCCAGTTTTTATTGCAACTCTCTGGACCTGCCTGGCTACCTCAAATATACCCAGACTGCACTGTCCTTGATAACTGGAACTGTCTTTGGAGTAAAAATTGGAAAAAAAAAAAAGTTTTTCAGGTGGAACAGGCCTCATGAAGGTAGCTTAGCAGAAAGGAGCCACACAAAAGAAGCTTTGAGGATGAATGACGCTCTAAAAATCTCTACATCATGGACAAAGAAGTGGTAGGATGTGTAATTCTATCCCTTCAAGTATCTCATGGTCTTGTTCATGAGTCTGGGGAGGTTCAAGTGCGAGATTGACAGGTGGATTGGGGACGTGGACACTTTGTACAAGAAAAAAGAAAAAGAGCTGCGCTGGAAGACAAAGCTATTGATGAGAGGTGAGTAACAACCAGAAGGATGAAGCTGCAAATTAACGCCCTCTTGCATGAGATTTCTTTGAATAGTGGCTGGATGCAACCATAAGAGACAGAACAGGACAGGACGAGTCGCTAGACATCCAAGACGGGTTCAGAGTAGAGTCACTGCTCCCCCACATCGAAAAGAGTCAGTTGAGGTAGCTTGGACGTATCACGCCGCCTCAAGGGGAGATGTTTCAGATACTTCTCATCTGAAAGGGGCCTTGGGGCAGATCTAGGAATCAGCAGAGAGATTTTATCTCTCAGTTGGCTTAGAAATACACCAGCGGTCTGGGGGATCTCTGCTCAAGCTGTTGCCCCTGTGACCTGGTCCTGGATAAACAGTTAAAAAATGAATGGATGGACAGACACTGGCAATCGGCGAGGGGGGAAAAAAAAATTCTTCTTGGACTGCTTTGTGTTAGAATATCATAGATTCATTTAGAATGTTGGATTCACACAGACAAATTCAAGAAAAGGGGTTTCATTAGCAAAGAAACAAAACAAAACATGTTTTGATGCCGATCCCAGCATTGAAAACCAATCCAAACTCTACTGGGAGAACAGCTGTCTTCAGTCAAATCTCTGTTCTGTGTATTAAACAGCTCTGATCAGGATCACCGGCAAAAAGCTGACTGGGACATCCCTATGACGGATCACCATCTGGCAGCTCGACCCTCAACCAGAAATGATGCTGGGCGATGGCACTGAACTGTGGAGCACTATTCGGCAGACAACACACACATGCTCAGAGTGACACAGCAACCCGTAAGAATCTATTTTCGTTCCCCCTGCGATGGTTTGATACACCGACCCAGCGTGTGCCCTCCGCCACCCTCGCTGTGCATGCACACGCACGTGTGTGTTCAGTAACTAGATACAGGTAATCAATCTTCTTCCACTTCACAGACCCGGCAATCTGTTTCCTATTAGTGTGTGTGAGTGCGTCTGTGTTCGATCGCGAGTGTGTAGCTGCTGAATACACAGCAGACGCTCTGGACTCGTCCTTCACTGAACGCGAGAGAAAGAAAAACAGGAGGGGAGAGAAAATGAAGGGAGAAGCAAAGAAGAAGAGGGAATGGAAAGAGTGGAATAGAAAGAAAGATTTTAAGAGAGGAAGAAACGGGGAAATGACAAATGGGCGATGAGACCCAAAGGAATGGCAACTACAAACTTCCCTTTACAGTTTTTAAATCCTCCTGCTGTATCTTTTCTGCCATGTTTTCATCCCTTTACTCCTCTGACCTCTCTGCCCCTTCCTTAGGGATCCTGCTTTGGGTACTTTGATGAAACAGGATCCAGGAAATCCAGTTTAAATGGCATAATTATGAGTAAGTAGACACAGGAACACGGCACAAAGGTTTATGGTATTAAAGGAAAATTCCATCCACAAAGTTAAAAGTTACAAATACATCCACCAGAGATGAGTACCTGCGCCTGCTGTATTTGATCAACCTCAGCCTTCTTCAAAATCCAGGTTTACTTTAGAGAGCCTTCACATCTTCCTGATTTGTTCCGGCTTTTGCCACCTGGCTGTGCAAGTGCCTCGAGTCACTTTCACACTGCAGTCGCACTATAAAGACATACTGGAGGTGCCCTCTTCATTCTGCCTCCACTCTCCAACTGTGCATTCACAGTGTGTGCTTTCTCAGAACATGACAACATTCTGCAACCTAAAGACAACCGATCCACAGTCTACAACAAGTCCCTAATGTCTTTGTTACATTCTGTCTTATTCAGTTGCCACGGATTAAAAATCACCAGTTAAAGAATTAAGATCGATAAAGTTTTGGCCTGGCTGTTCTTGTTCCTATGGGACTACACACAGCTGTGATAGTTTCTGTTTCCACATTGCTAATAGAGTTTGCGATGTTACCCCAGCTGGTGGAGTCTCCTTCAGGTTGCATGACAGCAGAGTTTGCTAGCATCTAGTGCCCCAACTTCAGTGGCAGTTCGAAATGTGACCCATCCAGCTGGTCTGGTTGAAGACTTGCTCCATTTCGTTCCCATTACAGCTCTGGTACGAACTGCCAAGGAAGGAGTGACAAATGTAACTGAATTGTAAAAGAAATGTTCCACCTCCTCCTATTCACGCGGCGCAGAGGAACGGAAAAAGGTGCTGCAGTGTGAAACGAGCCGACTGTCTGAATCAGGCTTCAGACAGCCAAACCTTGGTCCCATAAAAAGTGGTGATCTCAGTTCAAAGGAAATCAAACTGCGGTTTAAATTGTTAGTGGTGGGGAAACATTTTTAGGATAGTTTGAACTTTTGGACCAATGAAAAGATGTTAAGGAAGGCTTTAACCAGAACAGACAGACAGGGAAACTGAACCATAGTAGCACTTGGTATGAAGAAGAGACCAGGATAATTTTATTTTCTAAAACACTTCCTCAACTTAGCAGTCACTCTTAAAACTGAATTATCACTGTCTGAAATACAGCTTTCAGACACAATCCCTGTTTGTTTGCCAGTTTACGGCGTAGTATAAGACGATATGATCGCATAAACAGACCTTTAAAATGTATGTTTGAAACTACTGGTACAGAACAAAACTGAAAATTACACAATTAGTTTGACTGGCTAGTTCATTTGTAATTCTGGTTCATAAGTTCTTGTTCATTATAAACAGACAGGCCACAAACTCCAGCTCCAACATTATCACTAAGTTTGTTGATGACGCTGTTGTGGTGAACCTGATCTCCAAATATGAGAGGATAGGAGAAACCTGGAGACTTGGTGCTGGGTCAGCAGTCTCTTCCTGATGGTCAGCAAGACAAAGTGGACTTCAGCATGAAGCAGGAGAGGAAATACCAGCTATTATCAATCAACGGGAGCCCCATAGACAAAGTGGACAGTTTCTGGTTCCTAGGTCTTCACATCATGGAGGAGTTGACATGGTCCTGTCACATCAAGACCATAGTGAAGAAGGTCCAACACTGTGTTTATCATTAAAGACGAATAAAGGACTGCAGAAGACTCTCTACCCCTGCATCATTGAGAGCATCACGGCCTGGTTTAGGAACAGCACCCAAGCAGAACAAATGAGCTCTTGGTGCGATCAGCTGCACAGACTATCTGCACTGAGCTCCGTGACTTGGAGTCCATCTACAGCAAGCAGTGCTGGACCAAAACCAGGAAAGACAGGGAAAGACTTTAACCACCCCAACAATGGACTGTGCTTCCACTCCCTCATAGAAAAAAGGAGTAGCAGCCTAGAACCTGGACCTTTTCTGGACTCATAAGTCAATTCCACTACATGTATCTGACCTTTTGCACTACACATAAATTTGCCATAAACATTACATATTCTGGATATTTATATTGTTTTACCAATTAAGTAGAATATCATGTTTTGCAACTGTCACCTTATATTGGAATCATTTCTTTATTATTTTATTTTCATCTTTTCTGTTCTTGTCTTAGAAGGGACAGTCGAAAGCATTTCACTACACAGCCTCCTGCGTATGTGACAAATAAAATTTGAATAGTTCACATTGGTCCTTCAATTTCACGTGGACCAGAAGACACAGGAGAAGAAATGGGGACCATTCCAGGGGGTCTTGGTCCACTTGTTTGGTGTGCAAAGTTTGACTGGCAGCGCTGACAGAACTGGGATACTTCAGCAAACGGGTTTTGTTTAATTGAACCAAACATGCCAAGTGTGAATGTCATTAAAACAAAACTAGCTACCATTTTGGCTCATTAGTACTCAGCGAGTAACAAGAGCATAAACCAAGACAAGACATCTAAAACACAGCTCATCATGCTAAACTATCCATTTTGATTCTGAATCAATCGGTCTAAAGGACTGCATCACATTAGGGAGAGCTGCTTTGGAGTTTTGGATGCATTAAGATCAGCCAATTCGGTGGTATATTATCATCTTTGGAGAAATACAAGAGTGTTTCAGTCCTCTGCCTCCTAATCCGTCAATCAAGGAACAGTTTCCGTGATCACATATAGGAGCTTTGAAATGCACCTTTAAGCATTTTATCCATTTATTCAAATGGCGTGAAGCTACTGCATACATCTCAAAGCGTCTCCACAAACTAATTATGCTGAAAGAAAAGCAGACAGTAGGTAGATATGTTGTGAAAACCTGAATTATTTCATGCATAAAATGCACCAAAAACAAAAACCTTGGTTTTTACCATGGTACAGACTTTCAGCTATGAAAATACCTCAAGTATAAATCCACATCAAACCCCATTTGGATCCAAACCATGTTTAGAGGTTTTGAAGTGCGAGTCCAGTCTGATCAAATTTCTTCCCCAATTTTCACTCAACTCTCTCCGAGTTTTTCTTCCATCCCCCTATTCCACCTCATCCTTTAGTCCTTCCTCTTCTCCTCCTCGCTGCCCCACTTCCAACTCATCCTTCTTCCTCTCTCTCTCTCTTCTTCCTCCATGGGCATGTGGCAGCAGACAATAGCTCCATTGTAAACCATTCCATCTCCTTCTTCTCCACCTCTTCCTCCTCTTTTCTTTTCCCCCTCCCAAAAAAAAATCTATTTATTTTCACATTTCTGGTTGAAGGAGCTGTAGCGACGGCTGAGCGCAGAGTTGAGGCTAATATGGAACAGAGCACGCCAGAGAGACGCAATGTCTGAGATGAAGAGGCAGAAAGAAGAAAGCAGAAGAAAGAAAGAAAGAAAGAAAGAAGAAGAGAAGAGCTTCACTCACATTCATTCTCACACATACACCCCTTTCTGATTGAGTGTGTGCACTCAGAGGACAACATTTGATACAGCAACAAATCCCAGTATCAGTATCAGGTCTGCTGGACCGCTGGGGTTTCCATAATCTCCCTTGTAATTAGCGGTTAGGGGAGTTAGCGGTTAGCTTCTTCAGTGACTGCAAGTGGATTTTCTACGCCAGTGACTCTCAAATTGTGGTCCAGGAACCCCCATCGAAAGGTCAAAAAAAGGGTCGTTAGCGTGCACATGTGATACAATGGGTCCATTTGTGCTGCAGGAGTCGGGACATTCAGAGATCATTTCTTGTCCATTTGCTGTACTTTACACTTGGACTAAAAACAGATGCTTCAACCTACAAGTAAAGATGAAAAAATAATCAGTCATTTTCTGGGTGTGGGTCAGTCTCCCAAAAGATGTTTCCTTTACTGGTATTTTGGTGATGGTGCCGAAGACAATGAAATCTGGCACATATGATCCAAGTAGATTAAAATCTGATGTCTGCAGAGGTTCAGAATATAATCCAGACTGTTCCCATAGTCTAATCAGTTCGCTTTGTGATCTGTGCTGGATATAACAAGAGGGCCTTTAAAACATATAAACAGAAAGAGCAGTAACCCTGATTAAGGGTTATCCTCTACTGACATCTAGAGGAGACTCAAAACTACCATGAAATGCCAATAAATGAAGTTGAAACCATAACTTTACATAGACTGCATAAAAAGACACTTCCCTCACTGCCTGAAATTAAATCAAAACTAAAACTTTCCTGTTTTATGTCATTTAGGATTATCAAAATTATTTATATTTTTTAAGTGCCAGAATAATAGAGACTTTTTTTTGACTTTCTTCAAAGTCAGAAGTTTACATCATCATCATCATCATCTAGACCTTCTTTCCCCAAATTATTTAAAGGCACAGTAACCTTAATGTATATAAACTTAAAAAAAAAAACTTTCAACGATATGCAGGAAGAAGTCAGAACGTCTTCAAAGATTTTACATTATCATTCATATTCAGGGTTAGCAAAAGGCTTTGAAAAGGTTTTGAAGGCATCTTGCTACTTGGAAAATTCAGTAATGTGCCTCACAAGAATCTCCAAATCCACAGATGTCAGCGAGATACAAAGATAAAAATACTTTGTTTGCATAAAAATGCTCTGTTACAAAGACAACAGTTTGTAAGTTCTGAAAACCAGCCAAAGCGTTAAGCAGCCAAGGATCACTACTTCCGCTTTACATGGACCAGGGAATAAACAGAAGATGCACCACTTTGAGGTGTTTTTTTTTTTCCTCAGACAAATCTGAGCTTCTTCTTGCAAAGGAAAATGCAGAAAATGAGTTCAATCATCCATTGAAACTGGGTGTTTAGACGTCCGAAAACTCCCAAATGCAACCCAGAGGTCACCACTTTTATGGTACTCTGGTATCCCAAATTATCTGAAACAACTTTCAAACACTCTCTTTTATTCACCTGCATGCAAACAGCTTTGAATAACAATCAGCTAAAATGACACCATCATGTCAGCCATAGACAAAGCACATCTGCATTGTACAAAAAAATCACAAACTTAGTAAAGATGGTTGTGAGGGCTTAGGGGTCTAAAAAATAAACTCCCCCAACAACAGTTCATTACACAAAATAACATTTTTCTGTATAATGAAGGTCATTAGTTTCAGTTTTGTCTTAAAATCTGCTAAATAACAGAGAAAAATAAACAGAAAACTGAAGCAATTTATGTCAAAATAGTCTTAATTTCTGCTTTCAGAGGAAATTGGAAAAAAAAACAAGCTGACAAAGGTCTTACTGTTCACGTTATGTAAAAGGAAAATATTCTGTATTCCCTCGAATTTAAATGAGTGGAACAATGTCAACAAAGAAATTGGGTTATTTTTCCTGACCACAAGGCTAATGTGATGATTCACTAGATGCTCAAAGTTCAAATCTGAAATTATTAACAACAGAGGTTGTAAATTAAGAAAAAAAAATTTTTTTGGACTTTCCATCCACTTGTCTGTGTGCTCCTTCCTTATTCATCCTACAATTCCCTGGAACATCCTCCACCCCAAAAAGGAAAAAAAAAACAACTAAAAAACAAAACAAAACAGGAGGCAGACAAATAAACAAAGCTCAATTTGAGCTATGGATACCACAAGGGCACACAAAAGACACACAGACAGACACACTGAGATATAACTTCACTGGACTTGGAAAAGGCCAAGGAAGCTTTTGCATGTGCGTGTTCTTTGACAAGCCACGGCGTCTCCTGGAGCGCTGAAATGCTTGTTTACTGGCAGTGGAACCACAGAGTGAGACGCACACACAGGCTGCTTCTGATTAGCAGACAGACGTGATGAACAACAACAAGCCATTGTGGCAGAAAGTCAGATAAACAAGCCTTTAAGGCTGTGCAGTCCATATCAACACACGCACAAGAAGAACCAAAGGTACACACAGGTCGCTGCCATGAAACCATCAGGTTGACACAGTTGAAACTGGCAGACCAACACAACGGGTCGCCCACAGGTCCAGTGGCCCAGTGGTTAAGTCTCGTGCTGCACAACCAGAACATCTTCAGAAATCTGCACAAGGAGACACCTTCTCCTCTACCAACATTCAACTGGAAACACAACAGTTCTGAACTGCTATCCATACTGAAGAGAGGAGGAAAAACTAAATGAGACAGAAAGTACCAATGCTGTAAATTACTGGATTGATGGGTACGACTGTCTAGGGCTGAAAACTAATTGAAACTGACATTCAGAACCAATAATCGACATAATCTTGCACACATCAATTATTTCCTTTCTTTGAAATATTCATTAAATTACCATACATGGTTAAACTGTGACTTTCCTTTGATATATTTTAAAATCAAAGATATGTGCTCTTTTATTAGAAAAATATTCCACTTTTCAATGAGGGCAAAAAATAAAGTGATGCTAAAATAATCGTAATCAAGGTAACTTGTTTCAGCTAATCGTGATATTGATTTGAGGTCATATCGCCCAGACCTAGTACAGTTGTAACAGTAGTCCGAATCGAAACATCCTAGCAAGAAGTCACCAATCGGTTCATTCTGGTCCTCTTTGAGGATAATTTGTGCTTCTGAGTCAACGGTACGCTGTAGGCGTGAACCCTGCGGCATAAACTACAGAGGGGCTTCACATGCACCTCTCTCCAAATGTAACTACCATCGTAGTAGTTGGACAAGCTAACATAGTTGTATACCATTTTACAGTGGCCTCTGCCTCTGCGAAAACCCTTTGCCAAGCTGCTGAAGACACAACAGGGCCACCTTTTTTCAAGGAGCATTCAAGTGGGACTTAAATATGCCATTAAGTGATGAATGTATAATCTTAAAACAGATCTTCAATTGTAAAATTTGATTAATCTAATGTAAGCGCAAGGTAGGCAAATCCTGAGCTGCTACATAACAATTATGATGAAATAATTTCCATTAGCAGAGTTAAAAGCATTGCTGCTTTGATTTACCTTGGAACTGATGTTGACAATTTACGATGCCTAGACATTCAGGAACCATAGATTCTGCATTAAAAGTATCCCAAGAACAAGTGTTTTCCTTTTGTCTGGGCATAAACACCATAGAAACAAATAAGAGTTCATCATTTTCAAATGTTTATCCTTGAAGCTGAAAGAGTTCCGGTCATTGTCCAGCTGATACTCAACAGCCATCGGCTCATCTGCGATCAAGGGGCAGGTCTTATCAAAAGGTCAATAAGACAGACTGCCGAGGCATTGCAGACAAAGAAGTACACACACGAGTCCAGTACACCATGAACTGTCACCTCTCAAAACTGGCGTATAATAAAGAATGCATAATAGCCAGAAAAGCAGGGACAGACCTCCAAAAACTGATGGACAGAGAGAATCTTTCACAATCTGGCTCTTATGCAGCTTTAACAACGTTTTCAATGGTAGGTACTATTTGATTCAATTCAATTCAAAGAGGAGGACCGAGTCTGTCATCAAATACCAAGGAATCGAGTTGACTGACAAACCACATGTTGTTTAGAAACTGTTGTGTACCTGTTTGATGGCAGTCTCTCCGATCTTGTCCGAGTGTTTCCGGATGCTCTCCAAGAAGTCTCTCAGCTGGGACATGGCCGTGTCCCGGATCTGTGTCCTCAGTTTGGGGATGTTGTCTGCCATGATGGTGCAGAACCGGTACTGACCTGCCCTGGGAAGACATGTCTGTTCTAGCTGCTCCAACGTCCTCAAAGCAGGGTAGTACCTACAGTAAAGCACATCAGAGTATTGTCACGTTATTTGGCGTAATAAGCTAATGTGCCATATGTAAGATTCTGTTTGGAATTTCCTCCCTGGCTTGATGCCAGTATACATCTGATAAAGCTTTGTGTGAACACACAGTAAACATCTGAATTTCTGGTTATGGAAAGACACGAATGGAAAACTAACAGCATGCAGCAATACAACACACACACACACACACACAGATAAACACATCATGTGTACTTGCACACAAGGAAATAAACACACTCCAGTGCATCTCTAGGAAATCTGGCACTTGAAGAAAAACAAAATACAAAACAATACCCCAAAACATTTCACCTCACTTCATCTCCCAAACACACTTTCTCTCTCTCTCTCTCTCGAGGAGCACTCGGTTTTGGCTGACCTCTTCCTGCTCTCTGTGAGAGCAGCAGCCGCAGGACAAGCCGAAGAAGGAAAAACACAAACAAAACGACTAATTTATGACCAACCAGACTCCGATCTACAGGTCAGGGTGAGGGCAAGCGGGGAGAAGTATACAGAGAAGTCATTTGTACCACTATCCACAACGCTCTGGCTCCATCTTGTGGCTGGAAGGCAACACAGAATCTAACTGGTGAGAATGCAACTTTTACCAACGTAGACATATACGTAGGGTAAAGATGCTCTCTCTCTCTCTCTGTAATCTATTCAGATAAACCTCGTCAGGCCTGATTACAAAGAACCTAAAATGAGGGTTGGGTCACAGACATGTGCTCATTATTCCTGGCTTGACTTTTACTCTGATTTCTGTTTAGTTGTTTATTTAAGCGACTGGTTGACTTGTTCAACATTTATCAGAGGGATGACATCAGACCAGCATACTTTGTGGTCTGGTCTGAGTGGACTCTCTTAAACTCACGTCAGCTATCCCATCAGTTTTTCCTCTGCTAATGGTTCTGATTATGTATAAGTTCTGTTTCCCGTTCCTTGTTTGGATCTGACCCAGTGCAAGTTATTGATTGTTGGAGCTAATTTAGAGGATTCCTAAGGAGGTCATGAAGCATTTACAGACAATTCTTTCCCCCCACTTTGCTCCAAGAACACTTATAAACGGGCCTCTCTCTTCAATTAGTCCTAAACAATCTGAACCGGTTTTGTTTCATGCTACAACTACAGTGGTGCACAGTGTTGGGGAGCGAGAGTGATATGACAGTGATATGATATTTTTCTTGGTTTGTGCAGTGTTGTAGCTAGGCATATCACGATACCAAATTTCTGTTTCGATACCAACGCCAATATGTATTTTGATACTTTTTGTAAATAGGTGAAACTCTCTAAAATGTCAATATTTTCTTTCATTTTAAAACAGACAGCCAGGAGCACGAGATTTCTATAATGGGGGAGGGAGGCGGTACAGTATTTTAACTAACATTGTCATTTTAATTTGAATGCCACTGCTTTATTTTACTTGCTCTCATTGTTCAAAATGTGTGCTTTAAAGCTATACATGAAACACGGACAGAACTAGAAAAATAAATGCACTCATTCTATCATCTAGAGTAGAGTAGTTTAATGTATGTTAATGGAATGATTTTCAAAAATGTGTTTCAATATTATTTCATTCAGGTAAAGCATTACCTTAATGGCTTATAATATATATGTATTAATTATTAATATAACTAATACATTATATAGACACGTGTGTGCGTGTGCATACATACATATATATTAAACACACACACACATATATCTATATATATACACATACACATATATATATGTATATATACATACACATATATATATATACATATACACACACATATATATAATGTAAAACATTAATTAGGCAATGGGCTAATGTTGCTGTATAAAATCTGTATAAAATCACATTTGTGGCTAACGTCACCATAGCATCAGTTCATTTCTGAGGCTTGGTAGGCTAATTTGGTTGGTTAATAAATGCATTTTTAAAAATGCATTCATGTTTTAGCTCTGTGTATTAGCGATGAGCGGGTCATCCGCAACCACCCAGCCCATCAATTATCGACCCAAACCTGCCCAACCCGAGGATACACTGGCAGGTACCCACGGGTAATAGGTCAACCTGCTCAAAACTAGTAGGTGGGCTACTGACATTACATACATTGACATAACAGTGCAGTGAACTGGCGAACAACATTATCAACTGTCGTTTTTGACCGAAGTCGGGGAACAAGTCAACGTGGTTGTCCTATAGATGTTTTGACAAGTTTTAAGTGTTGCCTCCTTTTGCTTGACCCACTTTGTAGCACCACAGCTGGGTTCAGTTTCTCTCTCCTCCTCAGTCTAACACGCGAGTGTGAGTCGGCTAACATTACACTTCCGCTTCGGCACCGATGTCACACTCGCTGTGCTTAAAGAGACCGGCTTCAATTTACCAATTCATATGCATTAAAAAAATTTTAAATAATACCGTTTGTTTTTAAATGCTGGTATAGAACTGTTTTCAAAACTCTAATACCGGTACCGGTATACCATGCAACCCTAGTGGCTAAACTGGCCGTATTTTCTTTAAATATGTTGGACACTAACATTTAGTTGGTCTGACTGATAATAATACTTCTGCTACTGAGCCGTACTTTAATACAGACCAGTAAGGAGATGGTGCTGCTCTGGTACTGGTGTTGTGGCCCGGTGGCAGTGCTTCAACTAAGGTCACGGCATGTGTTAGTCATATTAGAACTAAGCTACTGCAACATCTAGTAAATTGTTGGGGGGGTTTTTTGTGACATTGAGATGATCAACTAAAGATTTATCGCAAACAAAATTTTACTGGCTACATTAAATGTTGGTCAATTTCAGGCAATGATACAAGAACATAAAACAACATCAAATACTAAGTAATGACATACCTTTTGGCCCTCATCTGCTCCTGAAGCCTGCTGTACATCTCCAGAACTGAAGATGAGGAAAAGAGACAAAGCAGAATATTAGTACTTTCTTAATAAAAGGAAAAAAAAACATTGTTTGAATTGTAGTTGTCATGGACACTTAAAGACCTGGGCATTATTTTCCCCATAATTTGTGACCCACAAAACAACAGACATCCCATCTGATAAAACAAACAGGCAGTGTGAAGTTTCAAGAGTTGCCACCAGGAATTGGCCCATTTAAGCCTTGATCGTTGGAAAAACATCAAATAAGCCGCTGATCCAAATACACTAAACAGTAACTCTGTTACCTGGCAGGCAGTGCGTCAGTTTGTCGATGGTGGTGGCGATATTTCTCTGCTGCACTCGACATTGTTGCAGCTCCACCATAGAAGTGATGAGCTGTGAAGACGACAAAACTGTTAGAAGGTTTTCCTGAAACAAGAGCAGATCCTGATTGGACAGAATAAATATTTCAGCAAACCTCTTTGCCATCCTCCTGAAGACGCCTGTTAGTTTCAGTCACCTGACACTGACAGACAAAAAGGACAAATAAATTAAAGAAAAGATCTTAAATATATCAGTTAATTCATCTGTCCTTGCACGGTGAGCTCTTTTGTCTTCAATGCAGATAATCCGTCTCTACCTTCAGCTTCTGCGCCTCTCCTCGAACTTTGAGCAGCTCTGTAATGGAGTCGACAAACCCCTGGAAGTGATGGTTACACATCTTCTCAATTTCTCTGTCATGGTTTCTGATGCGTGCGTCGAGCTTCTCCATGAACAGGCCATGCTCCTGACCGTCATACACCGACCTGGACGAGCAGAAAGGGAATATACCCAGAGAATATATCAATCGTGCTTTAAATCTCTGGTAACTTCTGAACTTTAGTACCTTTGTATACTAAGTTTCATCTGTTTTACTGCTACTGACAGCTTGGAGCTATTCACTTGACACCAGGTTAAAGAGGAAATCCTTTCTTCTGTATTCTGAGAGATGTTTCAAAGTCATTACTGAAAACAAAGGCATAGAGAGAAGAAAGAGGCAGCTAAAAACAAGATCGTGTCACTTCTAAAACTACAAGTTTTTCACCTCATCATTATATGACTTTTCCATGTGAAGAAGACAACCAGTGACAGTTGATCAAAATGGCTGCAGCTACAGGGAATGTCCACTAAAGGGCGCTATTGGGGCACTTTTCACCCTGCTTCACATCTCTACATTTACAAATTGACAGCTGCTGACATTACTTTAAATAAGAGCAACATCAAATACACACAGTTCACAATTTCTCTACCGTTTGCAATAACTGTTCAATTAACTGCCATAACAGCAGCCGTGTTTATCATGAATGAAAATAATTGTTTAAAAAAAGGGACTTACTATGGGGCCATGTATCTAAGTCCAGGGTTTATCAGCCCTATGCAAGTCAATCATCAAATTTCTAATTATTATTATTCAGAAAAAGAAGGCAGAAGGCTGTCTATTGCAAAGGTCTTGCTGAAGAGGGTTACAAAGATGTAGATTTTTAACCACACAGAATGATATGCACGCGCAAAACACCAGATTTTGTGTAAATGTTTATTTGCAGGGTAGCTCAACAGGTCTCATGTAAAAGGGGGTGTGGCTCTGGCTCAGGATGTAGAGCAGCTGTCCAACATTCAGATGCTCTGTCAGTCGTTGATGGAGGGGGAAATAAAAAATTTTTTTTTTAAAAAGCTGCTTTCTGATCAACAAGGCTAGAAAAGTACTATAAATACAATCCCGTCCAAAGGCACACCCTGTGGAACACAAGGGTGGAGTGGCCTGGAAAACCAGTTGGAAATGGAATAAGAGAACTTCTCTGTGGCATTCTGACCAGTGTATGTCACACATGTTTCATAAAAACATCATCTAATATTTTGTTTTATTGTGTTTTTTTGTTTTGTTTTCTAGCACTGAGTCCATATGCATGCAGTCATTTATTCACTAGCCCCCTCCTCTGTAGCTCCTTTATTCCACCCCCGCTGTGTTGTGGGAATCACATGGAAGTAAAATAGTGTAACATTTCGTTACATGTTTGGTACACCTGTGATTTGCACGGGCAGGTAGTAACTGAGGCAAAAAGAGGATGAAATAGAGAGAATCTCTGAGAGGGCTTAATGCAGTGATGACAGAGCTGAGATGTTGCAGTCTGGATGGTAAACACAAGTCATCTGAACCAACTTCGATAGTTAAAGACTTGGACTTCCATGATGGTTAGAAACATCTGGTAAACTTCCTCTAACAACAAAGAAAGTTATTCAAGTAGTAATCTGAAAATGATTACGTATATCTAACATTAGTACAGTTACTTTTTTTTTTTTGAAGATGTTGGTTGAATGTTTGAGAACACTGGTTATTCGAAAATTCTGCTTGCAAAAATGTATTCATTGTACTGGTAATTCCTTCCATCAAACTGTTCTGCACAACACTCTCAATGACTCTTCATCATTCTGAATATGTCATCTTATGCGTTGCTCTGATTGGTTGTAGCACTAACCAACTGCGTGTAGAGGCAGTTTGAGAAGTAACAGTTGGTCCCGCCCCCTGGATGAGGAGGGTCCCATGGCTCGTTTTCAGACCCCACATGTCTAGACGTGGATCTGATCTATCAGGCTATTGACAATTAAGAGCATATTTTCTTGTTTGCTTTGAGTATGACATTGAGCCGAGCATTTCAACTTAGAACAAAGCAGTTTGACATGTTCACACATCCACATACAATGTGATTGCGTTTGTCTGATAAGTAACAAAGCCCACACCACCATAACCTGAAAAGCCAGGTCGTTTGTTTCACATTATCACTCTCTAATCTTCTTTCTTTTTTTTTTTTTTAAATGAAAACTTCCTCTGTAGATCTGATGTAAAATATTTACAGCAGCATCTCCAAACCTCTTCAGGACCATTAGACCTGAAGCCTGCAGCTTGGACCCTTAAGGATGGACTTATTTTCTCACAGTTCTGAGTCTTTATCAGCTCTGTCCTTCCACAAACCTAAACGCTAGCTTCAACCAACTTATTAGAACTGTTGCAGACACTGGAGCAGTCACGTTTTTATCATTTTTAACATCTTTCTTTGACTATATGGACATCAGCAAATGTTTCATGTTTTGCATAGCTTGTTTTCCTTATATACCGGCTTGCTTTTCATTTGGATAATCAGCTGTATGACTGACAAAGATGTAAAACTACAGGAGGATTAAAAAAAACAACATTTAATATGTCTGGAAGATTACAAGTGTGGGTGTATGGAGAATCCTTTCTCTGTATCGGGATCTCAGTTCTTCCTGTGCTGTTCCCCTTTCTAAAAAAAGCAAAAACAAAAAAAAAAAAAAACCTACCCTACACACAAACACACACCTGTGTACAGCCAGGACTCTCCCCCACACCACCCTTCCTCCCGCCGCCAACCAGGAAATGACCAACTTGTACAATAGAGAGCAGGTCTGACGCCAGTGAGAGTTTTCTTTGGACACAAACAAACACGACCACACAGTCCTGAGCACACACAAACTCATCGTACGAACAAATGCAGCGTTTAAAACATTACCACCAAGCACAGCCCTGGAACAGGACACAGAGCACTGGAAAAATCCAGTTCTGAAAAATACCTCCACTTCTGATTATTCTATAAAATAATCTTTAATTTGACTCAAATGATCACTTAGATGAGTTCTGTGAACGCTGGGATTATAATCACGTTAATGCAGCCGTATTATAGCGACTAATGGAGCTGTGTTGGTGGTAAAAGTGGAAAGTTTCCACTTTATTCCTTTGTGGATTTGCAAAACAATACATTATTTCCCCACAAGATTCAACGAGACTGGTAACACTTCTACCATCATCACCTCTGAAGCTAAAACTAACTGCACAGAAGCAAATACTGTACTGCTTGTTTAAGTCTGTATGAAATCCTGAGATGAATAAAATGCAGGGGTTTTTTTGTCATTTTTTTTTGTCATATCTGCAGGTACAGAACGTACCAGACCAATCTCAAGAGGGCACATTGGGCTTTATGCAGTGACTCATACAGGATGAACCAAGAACCATGATTCAAAACAATCAACATGTCTCCTGTCACATGCTCCGTTCCTCCAATTGGTTGTTGCTCATCTAAAAAGGCACCCCGAGGCCGCTGCTTCTTGCTTGTTTGTACCATTGTTCACATCAAAGTCAAATCCAGATAAACCAGACTAGTTCTTGGTACCAAAGAGGAAAAGCTTTAGAATGGGAACCCTGACCTCAATGTGGCATCTCAAGCCACGGAAAAGACTTAACTTATTAAATTGTCACTATTTTCCAGCGTCAACCCCTGAAGGGCCTACAGGTGAAACAGCAGGTGTGTTTCCATTATATGTCCATGACATATTTGGCAAACCCACTAAAGCTTTCCTTACCACTTTACTTAACCCTGCACTGTCTAAGGCTCACTGAAAAGCAAACATACTCTGAAAATCTACAAAGATATAAGGAGAGAAGATAAATTGAGCGACTGAGGACAAGAAATTCCATGGGGTAGAAGAATGGGAAAGGAGATAAAAGTTCGTCTCTAAAAGGCTACGTTGTGTTCTTAAATTCTGGAAGTTTTCTGAGGCTTTAAGTAATGAACAGGGCAATTCTTTTTCCATATGAAAAAAATGAATCACTGTGCTGAAGTCACCAGGAGGCAGCTGGGGTTGCTGGCAGAGTTTCCAAATACACAACTGTCACATGCCACAGCTGGAAATTCACATCCAGTCTCCCTTCTGACGCTGAGGTCTGAGCAGAAAATCCGTCGTCGCCCAGAGGCGTTTCAAAGTCACCCAAGAGATTTCATTTCTCCAGCCAGTCCTGGCTCTGGGCAAGGCCTCTCCAGGTTTAACATGTCTAAAACACTTCCCTGACAGCTACTGGAACACCAAACTGACAGATCGACCAGTCCCACCCCTCCCTCATTTCAGGTTCACACTGTATGATTTCGGCCTTAGTTACTGTTGCTAAGTCAGAAAGAGCCATCTGTGTTACTGTTTTACAGTGGCCCGGTTGACAAAGCGAGCACATTTAGTTGAGTACCACTGAAATGGGACCTGCATATGCCACGGAGGGACACAAACTAAATCTTAAAATATATACAGCTGGTAACGTTATCCTCTCTGTATACTTGGAATCATTGTTACAAATATTACAAGTAACACGTCAATTCATCTTTTCTTTTTTTTTTTTACATAAACATGATCAAACAGATGAGAGTTCATGATCTTTAAATGTTGTTCCTATGAAGCTTTAAAAAAAAAATAAAATACAGGTGTCCAAGTTCAGATCAATATGCTCAACAATCATTCGCTCATCTGGGTTCAGGAGGCGGGTCTTATCGAACCCCCTCAATTTGTTTCTTTTGATGCAGAGGATTAAGAGGATGGTTGAGCCTTATATGAGCTAAGATCTGGCTCTTGTTTTGTGGGTTTTGGGCTTTTATTTTTTTTTTTGTCTCTCTCTCAGCATTGCACTGTCTGACTCTGCGGTAAATGTGCTGAAACGTCAACTCCTGGGAAGATTGTCAGCCATCTTGAACATTTTCCACTTGTGAGTATTTCTGTCTGAATGTAGAACGCTGAACTACTACTTGAAAATGTTTTTTATGAGCCTTTTCAGATTGATGCGCAGCAGTAATTACTTCTCTTGGTATTGTGTTAACACACCCAAATGCTGAAGAACAACATGCAAACATGTTTTTGGTTTGCAAACCTACTTCCCCAATTAAATCCAATGAAAGCAGTAAGTTGTCCTCATGTTTTATCTGAAACTACACTACAATCTCATTGATTTTATAATGTGCAAAAACACAGGATTAAAAATGCAACTTTTGCACATTGCTTTATTCAGTATCTCTGCATGCACCTAAAGCACAAGCTGGGGTTTCTTTCCCAGCAGTGCAGCATTCATAACCTCATAACCAGGGTAGGTGAGCCTCTCCTCAAGCTTGGCTCCAGGAGATCCAGGAGACGAATGTATTGCTTTGATGAACATGTTATAAGGGTATTTTCTGAATTGCTCTTGGTCTGACTCCCTCACCAAGGATCAAACTGCCTCTAAAGAGCTACATGTGAATCATACTTACTGTATAGAAACAAACTGTCGTTGTACTTAATCGACTGAGCATCATGTCTCCCTTAAAATTGACTAGCAGGGTTGTCGGAGAAGCGGATGACAGAAAAGAAGGAAGAAGGAAGGGAGGAGGAATACACGCCCATCCAGTAAAAGCTTGAAATGAAGCGACTGCAGTCAGTGATGTAGACAGCTGCTCATAGATGTGCGTCTGTAGATTATCCAGTTTATGGCTCGAAAGCTGACTAAACAGGATCTTAACCCACTTAAGAGATCATTGGCCCATGAGTGTGAATGAACATCTGTGTCTTCACAAGTCCCAGCTGATGACTCAGGAGGGTGTGCAGGGTAAGCCAACAGGGCTTGTGGCCGGTTATTCTGTCTCTCAGCACCGAGGGGAGTCAAGTCACGCTTAGAAAACACACACACAAAAGGCATAAATGTCTGCTGTTGACCCGTCTAGAACGATGTCAGCAGTGCTCTGAAAGATCAAATCAAACACCTGCCATCCAATCAGAAATGGGCTTCACTGATGCCCTTATGGCAAAAAAAAGCACAAAATGAGCACATACATCAATGTTCCCTATCATTAATGGCTAAATCTGCTAAAACTCACCAGCTGCACACTGTTAAACATAGGGTGGAGTTCAACACATGCACACAGCCGTTTAAAGTTACCGTAGTAACCACGGACCGAGCAGCTGATGAGATGAGTCAGCGCAGCTTGCAGCACTCCTAGATATGAGCTTGCACAAAGACAAAAGAATGTGTCACAATTATCACAATATGTCGCAATATGTCACATTTAAAAACATCGCTTGTATTCAGATACAACGCGAGCAACTCCAATCAGCACATGACAAAACACTGACAATGCTGAGACTCCATGAAACATTTGCTGACATCTGGAAAACTTGGCACTCTCTCTGTTTATTTGAAAGGAACTCGAAGTTTACATGTCAAACTAGTGTAACCCGACTAAAATCAACCATTGCAGAAGACAACAACCAGGATAAAACTGTAATTTTTTTTTTAAACTAAAATGTCAAATATACCTCTCCTCTATTATCCTTACAAAAAAGGAAGGACCTTGTCATATAAAATGTGGGGTTTTTTTTGTCTTCTAACCCTCTTCATTAAGTGTTCAAATCCAACAGCAGACTGGCCCAAATATCATTTTATGACCTCCGGAGAGAAGTAGATTACAAAGAATATTCAAAGTTTCAGCTAGTCGACCAGTGGAATACTGCAGTACACGCAAACACAAGCCAACTTACTCCAGCCTGCAGAACGTTTGACACAAGAATGACATCATGAACGCTGATATTACAGTCTCGCTTTCACGTGATGTCAAAACTTTTGGGTAAACTCATAATCTAACGAATCCAGCCAAACGGGCAGCTCTCAGAAACATAAAAGAACCACCACCTAGCATTTGGTGGTGCAGTTGCAAATTCACACAAAGTACTCTGCACCAACAACACCAAGTCAGATTCCAAGTAGGTACAAACCTACTTGGCAATAAACTTGATTGTAATTCTGAAAACAGCAGACAAGCCAAAGTACCAACAATGTATACCTACAGGTAGACCATGTGCGTAGTTAAACTATGTACCATAACGTAAATCACGTGGTAGAATTCACACATCTCAAAAACATCATACATCTCAAAAACATCATACATCTCAAAAACATCATACATCTCAAAATACTTTTAAAATCAAACCCTTTCTGCAGTTCATTCAAATCTCTTATCTGGAAGCTGCTGATCTGTGTGCTGTAATGTGAGAGACTTATCAGGGATAAAAGCTGATGAGTGAAACATGAACTCCCTTATCGACTGCCGATGCAGAGAGATGAGGAAGAAGACTGAAAACAGACAAACAGAGATGGAAACAAACTGTGTCTGACGTTGGACCGCATGTTGGGGGTTTATCACCTGTCTGGATTCACTTCTGAATTAACTCTTGCTGAAAAATGAAAATAAATCTGATTCCAAAGTACCCTAAATTTGTCTTAAATATTGACTGTATTTTTTTCTTTTTTTGGGGGGGGGGGAACAGATGAGCAGGTAATAAAAAACCATAAATGAAATTTAGCACTGAAGCCATGAAAAAGAAAAAAGCCACAATCTTAACTGAATTGAACTAAAGCCATTGTTACTCTAAATGTACATTTTTAGCCTAAAAACACCCTTCGGGCTCTACAGAAGACGTCTGCACTGCAAGAAATACTATCAAGTGCTTTTTTTTTTTTTTTAATTATATCACCCATGACTGCTGTAATTATTGCTGAAGAACTAGAATTCTGCAACTTAAATCACACAATGACAAAAAGTAAAGGATTTTACTGATTTAGTTATATTTACTATGATATGCAAGTACAGAGGTTAATTATTTGAGTTTTGTGAGCTGAGGTAGTCCTCTGTTACTTTCCTGGCTGTCAGGAAAGAATTTAGGGGCTAGCCTCAACCTGCTCAAGACAGCCACTGCTGAAGGAAAGGATGCATCAATAGTCGACGCTAACTGCCAACCTGTTTTCTCCTGGCTACTTTAAGAGTCTTAGGTATTAGAATCGAGTACTCCTGGACTCAATTCTGAGAAATTAGTACTCCTGAAATGAAACGTTAAAGAAAGTAAAGTCAAAAAGAAAAGTTTTTCAGCCTTATGTGTTCATTTTGACAAGTTGATATTTCTATTTCAACGGTGTGTTTAGAACAAAAGAAACAGTCTACAGATATTCATATCCACAGAGATGGAAAAGTTGAGAAAAAGTATGTTCTATGTAAGGAAAAATTAAGCAAATGAATAAATCTCCAGAAGCTCCGGATACAATGGTGCATTCCACACATTCTTTTCAATTCGTTATCTTGACATAGTCTGGTCTCAGGGGTGTAATATTCTGGACACATCTTCACCAGTGCTTCATAGAAATAACCACGCTTAAATAAAGAAGAAATAGTAACCTTTTCCAAAAATGAATATGTCCATTGACATCTCTATCCAACTGCAGCCAGGTCCAGAAGTACTTCGTATCTTGTTACTTCAAGACAAATTAAGCAGATTAAAGTTCTGGAGTTGATATTCAGGTACTGAGTTGGCATTTGAACCAGAAAACAAATTTGTTTTGCCTTTTCACAAACTGATAATGCAAAGATGCTGACTAACTCTGTCAACCTCCAATACAGAGTGACTTGTGGGAAGGGATTAGATTTGTGAGGATCTGGGGCGAAACAATGACCAAAAACTTTCCACACTTTCAAGGTGAATCGTCTGCAGAAGTATAAAAAGGTGCAGTTCCTTGACTTAAAAACTTCCTTCCTTAAAAACCTAACAGAGTATGCTTGGTTATGCTTTAAAGAAAATAAACTTCCTTTTCACGCTCCCTTTTTAGGGTCGCCACAGTGGTATGATCCGCATGGTTAGCTTGGCACAACTTTTACATCAGACGCAGTCGGAATCTGACCCTCCTACGTGGTAGGCAAAACCACAACCACTAAACCGACCAGGGAAGCTAATGCTTTACAGAGAATACATTTAAAACAAAAAAAATTGTATTTCCCTTTATTTTGAGCTTCTAAGCTGATACATTGACTTCGGCCCAAAGTAAAAGTCTTCAGGGATGTACATATGATACATGTACTTGATGAGAAAACGTCAGCCAGTTTTGGCCGATACCAGTCAGGTACAATCAAGAATAAAATCGCCCAATTCCAATCGCCAGCTCATCAGTTGGTGCATCTCTAATTTATGATAGATTCCATCTCTGGCCAATAGGTGGCCTGCAGTCTGGTGACATTGCATTTTCAGCTCAACTCGGTTTGAAACGCAGTTGAGTAGGTGCTAGCAAAAGAGGTACAAACAGGTACTATCACCTCGTGGAAACCCCTTAAAAGAGAATAGAGTCCAGCTGAGCTGAGCAGAATAAGTGGCAGTGTAAAAGATCTATTAGCATTTTCTAATATACATGATGAAACAGGGGAAGGGCAGCACGGTGGCTTGGTGGTCAGCACTGTTGCCTCACAGCAAGAAGGTTCCTGGTTCGAGCCTCCACAGGGGCC
>JBAMYA010000010.1:1208367-1238255 GCA_037176975.1 Arrhamphus sclerolepis
GAGTGCGCTGCGCTGGCACGTGTGCCACCGGAGCGGAACCAAAATGTGCCAAAACCCGCTGGCAGTGAATGAGTTAAAAGCATCAACAGAATTGGAAACTTGTTCCAGACTTGGTGTGACAGCCTGAAAGTGGTCTCCTCGGGTCCTGAAACGAGTACGAGGGACCATCAGTACGTTCTGGTTCTGTGATCTCAACCTCCGAGACGGTGTGTAGGGACATAAGTCTGTAGGAGGCAGCCTGACCATGCAAGGCTCTGAAGGTCAGCACCAGGATTATGAAACGTGACTGAGAGCCAATGGAGGACTTGAGGATCGGAGTAATATGAGCTCTTTTACTGGTGTCAAAGAGCAGAATCTGCTGCAGAGGAGACAGCTCTTTTTTATTGACAAGTAAACAGACTGTTACGATAGTCTAAATGAGAAGACACAAAGGCGTAAATAACCAGCTCCAGATTAACTTCAGATACAATTCTCCTAAGTTTGGAGATATTTCTCAACTGAAAGAAACAATTTCTTGTCAGCTGTGTAGAGTGACGCTCTAATGACATTGCCTTGTCAAAGACAACAACGATATGAACATTTCATCTTTTTTTTTCCAATTCTAATTTAAATTTTCAGTTGGATTACAGTTAATGTGTAATTCATAGAAAATCTGAAACAGTGTGTAACATTACCACTTTTAATGTTAATATGTGAATCACAGTTAAAGAAATCTGGTTTTGGCCAACATGATGTCGCTGTCGTGCAACCTTACATTTTCACGAACGTCGTATACAAAACCGAAATGAATGAATAAAAGCTGTTCTATAGAGTCAACAAGGACCTAAATGTCTCATCTCATGTTCAAAAAGAAGTTGTCATGATTGAAAAGTGAAAGTATTTTCTTGGAACTGACAAACTGTTTTCTATAAATCTTCAATTTTGCTTTAAATTGTTGATTGAGTTACTCTGCTTTCCTCTTTCTCCTGGACCTGCGGCAGCACAGACACCTACAGACCAAGACTAAACCCCAGATGAAGGTTCCAGTTAAGGCCATCATAAAAGCAGCCACGTCCAGACAGAAGTAGGAATACCAAGGCAGGTTAAATCCTTCTGCTATCAGGTGGGCTGCTCCTTTGTTCCTGATCACGTACTCGATCCAGAAGATGGCAGCGTCCATGGGAGGCAGTGGCCGGTCCCTGTGTAGTCTCGAGAGGCGTTGAATGTTGTTGCGGTAAGAGTGATTATTTAGGATGTCCTCTAGAGCCTCTAAGAAGTTCTCTTTGGTCAGTGTTCTGACCTCCACTACCCGAGCCGCACCGCGCACCTCCAGTCGGAGTAGGTTATCAAACTGATCAAAGAGGAGGGGCAGACCCAGAACAGGAACGCCGTTGTAGATGGCCTCGTACAAGCCATTGGTCCCTCCGTGGGCTACAAAGACACGAGTCTTGGGATGACCCAGGAGATCTTTCTGGGGCAGCCAGTCCACCAACAGAGTGTTGTTTCCCAGAGATGAAGGTTTTTCACCCACGAAGCGCCAAATCACTTTCTGAGGAAGTTGAGCGAAAACAGCGGCAATGGTCTCTGTGATCTCATGAGGCAGGGCTGACACGAACGTCCCCAGGGACATAACCACCACCCCGTGTTCCCCAGAGCTCTGCATGAACGCTTCCAGGTCGTTCTTGAGGGGCTGGGGGTCTTTGCACGGGAACCCCCCTATGTACACCACGTTGGGCATGGTGGGCCGAGGGAACTCAAAGACAAAGTCCGCTCTGAACAGCCAGATGTCCGCTGAAAGCTGTAAAGACAGCAAGTCAGTTCCAGGAGGGAAGTGGCGCTGCAGCAGATCTGAATATGCAGCGTTAATGACAAAGTGCTGCTCATAAACACTGTAGAGATAGTGCAACATGTTCTTTGTCCTCTCGAGAAAATCCATCTGATCGTGAAGTTCAGCTCCCGGCACAGGGAGATAGGAGACAGGAGAGGGAGCAATGGTAAAGAGACCCTCCCCAATATTAATCCAGCGCACATTAAAAACCATGGGCAGCTTGAGGTAACCACCCAGAAGAACCCCTAAAGTCAGAGCAGGGTCTGTCAACATTAAGTCAAACTTTGAACCCTGTAGCCTCTTCATGAATGCAGGATCATCAAATGCTGTTGCAGCTCCTCTGGCTAGAATATCGTGTCCATCTGCCAACATTATTGTGATCAAGCGCTGTTGGCAGAAGCTGCGAATGAAAGGAGGATGTCCGCGGCAAGCCATGACATCTTTTATCATTTTGTTGTAGAAGTTCCTGTCTAACTCATCCTGTAACGTTGGCACATCAATAGACGTATAAATGGATGAGTTACTGGGGATGTACCAGCTCTTTGCAGAGCGCAGGACTGTGAGGACATGACCCCTGGAGTGAAGCTCTTCGAGGATCACCCTCATGTTGATCCAGTGGCTGCCATCAAAAGGCGCCACCAGAATCTTGCTGCAGTAAACGGGTCTCAGCAACAGCAAGCAGAGGACTGTCAGAGGTACACTGATCATGCAGGACATTTCCTGCAAGAAAAAACAAAGAAATGACATGAACTCAACTTTTTTCCATCACCTAGACTCATTTTCTAAATATTTTTTTTGAAAACTTATTTCAAGTATCATGGACGTGAAGGACGTCCTGCATTTTCTTCTCTTAATAGTCATGTTAATTTCTTTCAGGTACTCTCCTCATCAGATTTGGTTATAAACTACTCTTTATTGATGCTAAATGCTGAACTATGATACAGTATTTGTATAAACATGGATATGACTGTATCAGTGACAAAATGGTAATAATAATAATAATTATTATTATACAGAGAAACAAAAAAGGAAATTTAATTTAATTGTACATTTTGTTCAGCCAAATCACATGAGCCTTGTGACAAGCTATAGAAACCATGCATGAAATATGGTCAGCAATAGATAAATATTTTATTTTTAAAGTTGAATTCAATGCAGAAGTAAGATTAATTGCAGTTCTCCAACTGATCACTAGGGGCTGTTTGTAACAGTGAGCCAATCTCCACTGAGCCCCGTGTTAAAATGTCCAACTTTGCAGCGTGTATACCATCACATATTTACAGCCTGGTTCAAAAAAAAAGGTTTTCATCTCCACAGGTAGGTTGGACATACGTGACAACTGAGTCGGGGGTGAATTGGTTTGTACCACATCAAGTAAAATTATATACAGCAACTAATTTATGCTTTTATAGGGGCATCGTCTTGGCTGATAGCCAGCATAGCCAATGGCTAAAGTCCTGACTTCTGAGCTGTGAATAAACAGTTACAAGTGCATTATTTTTCTCACTGTAAGTTGTCAGAGAGCAAAAAATTAACTTAAATTTTAAAAAAAATCAAATGAAACTGAAGTATAAATATTTTTGTTGCCTTTTAGATATTAAAGTGTAACTCTTAAAGTTAGTCTGAACATCATGTAACCCTTGTTTAACTCTGATAATACTGGGAATGTGTTAACTGAAATTTAAAGTGCTTAAGGCAGAAACCATGGAAACCATGAGTCATCAACTTGAACTTTTTCTTCAGTATTGCTCAGGAACTTATTCTTCCTCTTTCCAATGAAAAAGAAGTATAACTGTGTGTGTAGTGTAATTTCCTTTTTGTGTCTTAACTGAAATCTGTTCTTGCCACTAGCATGAGGCACAGAAACCAACCGATGTAAGAAATAAGATGCAAGAGTGTGCAGCTGAATTAAAAACTCTGAGAAAGCTTGAGAGTGCAACACAGGGTGCTTGTCTGTCTTTCTCCCTTTGGAAAGAAATCATTTTTTGATAAAACAGAAACTTAATTAAACAGCCACAATGCATGACAAATCATGCTACACACTCTCAGGATGTCCAATGCCAAGAGACGTTTCTGCCTGGCTAAACCTGTTTTTTTTTTGTTTTTTTTAACCCTCATGGATTACTCTGCCGTTGAATTGGAAGTTTCCTCTCAGTCTAATTTATCTGTCCTTGGTGAACTCCATCCAAAAATTGTCAAATACACATTGAGGTCAAACAGAAATCACCTCTAAGAGAAAAGAAGATCAATATCTGTAGCAGGACAAATGTTTTGGTGATGACAACAGAAATTACCGCAGCGTGAAGCAGACACTCCTCATCCTCAGACCCTTCCAGACCAACCCACAGCCAGTCACGAGGGTCTGTTTGTACAATTAATGCACAAGCACAGCAAAAAGTATTCTCTTTGAAAAATGACTATGGCATGACAGGTTTTCATTGTCAGCTGAGAAATTAACATAATGCTAAGTGTTAAGTAGCTGTGGCAACCACCAATCAAAAGTTAGATTGGCCAGCTGCTATAGATTGTTTGCTTTATATCATTTTAAATCGGTATTAAAAAAAGCAAGACCTCACAAGGGTTTACATGTTGGGTAAAATCTTTATTTCTTTACAACAGGTTACAATATGAGGCACAAATGTTTGTGGACTGTAATATAAGTTAATGCTGACTCAGCAAACTGCTCCAGTGCTTTTTCTACAAATGTCCAAAGTTTAGCAGTTGTACGGAAAGACTTCCGTTTTGAGGAGTTACTCTGCTTTCATCTTTCTCCTGGACCTGCGGCAGCACAGACACCTACAGACCAAGACTAAACCCCAGATGAAGGTTCCAGTTAAGGCCATCATAAAAGCAGCCACGTCCAGACAGAAGTAGGAATACCAAGGCAGGTTAAATCCTTCTGCTATCAGGTGGGCTGCTCCTTTGTTCCTGATCACGTACTCGATCCAGAAGATGGCAGCGTCCATGGGAGGCAGTGGCCGGTCCCTGTGTAGTCTCGAGAGGCGTTGAATGTTGTTGCGGTAAGAGTGATTATTTAGGATGTCCTCTAGAGCCTCTAAGAAGTTCTCTTTGGTCAGTGTTCTGACCTCCACTACCCGAGCCGCACCGCGCACCTCCAGTCGGAGTAGGTTATCAAACTGATCAAAGAGGAGGGGCAGACCCAGAACAGGAACGCCGTTGTAGATGGCCTCGTACAAGCCATTGGTCCCTCCGTGGGCTACAAAGACACGAGTCTTGGGATGACCCAGGAGATCTTTCTGGGGCAGCCAGTCCACCAACAGAGTGTTGTTTCCCAGAGATGAAGGTTTTTCACCCACGAAGCGCCAAATCACTTTCTGAGGAAGTTGAGCGAAAACAGCGGCAATGGTCTCTGTGATCTCATGAGGCAGGGCTGACACGAACGTCCCCAGGGACATAACCACCACCCCGTGTTCCCCAGAGCTCTGCATGAACGCTTCCAGGTCGTTCTTGAGGGGCTGGGGGTCTTTGCACGGGAACCCCCCTATGTACACCACGTTGGGCATGGTGGGCCGAGGGAACTCAAAGACAAAGTCCGCTCTGAACAGCCAGATGTCCGCTGAAAGCTGTAAAGACAGCAAGTCAGTTCCAGGAGGGAAGTGGCGCTGCAGCAGATCTGAATATGCAGCGTTAATGACAAAGTGCTGCTCATAAACACTGTAGAGATAGTGCAACATGTTCTTTGTCCTCTCGAGAAAATCCATCTGATCATGAAGTTCAGCTCCTGGCACAGGGAGATAGGAGACAGGAGAAGGAGCAATGGTTAAGTGACCCTCCCCAGTATTAATCCAGCGCACATTAAAAACCATGGGCAGCTTGAGATAACCACCCAGAAGAACCCCTAAAGTCAGAGCAGGGTCTGTCAACATTAAGTCAAACTTTGAATCCTGCAGCCTCTTCATGAACACGGGATCATCTAACATGGTTGCAGCTCCTCTGGCTAGAATCTCATGGCCCGTCCCCAGCATAGATGTGATCAAGCGCTGTTGGTAGAAGCTGCGTATGAAACCAGGATGTCTGCGGCAAGCCATGACATCTTTTATCATGTCATTGTAGAAGTTCCTGTCCGCCTCGTCCTCCAGCATCGGAACATTGATAGACGTATAAATGGATGAGTTACTGGGGATGTACCAGCTCTTTGCAGAGCGCAAAACTGTGAGGTCATGACCCCTGGAGTGAAGTTCCTCGAGGATCACCCTCATGTTGATCCAGTGGCTGCCATCAACGGGTACTACCAGAATCTTGCTGCCGCTACTGTAAAAGGGTCTCAGCAACAGCAAGCAGAGGACTGTCAGGGGTACACTGATCATGCTGGACATTTCCTGCAAGAAAAAGCAGAAAAAAATTACATGAACTGTTTCCTCTATGGAGTCTAACTATGATACAAACAGCTGCTGGGATTTGCAGTCAGCTTGACTCAGAACATTACTCCAAATACCAACCACAAGGCAATTAAATGTACTGGAGTCAAAAATAAAATGATTCAAATTGACATTTTACACAATCAGTGTCTGAAAGGGGATTAGCTACAGTGTCACTCCCTGTAAGCTGTTGTAACTATTAAATCAAATGTCTAAATGCCTAGATGAAATTTAATAAAAAAAGTCTCACCTGGTTATTCCTGAATCAGATTTCAGAGGTCTGCTGTGAACTGCAGGTCCTTGGGGAGCTAGAATACAATGTGATATGTGTTTGCACAAAGTTATCTTCATGCCCAGCAGTTGTGGGGCGAAGTCCAGTAAGTGGATTAAAGGTAACTCACGGAGGTCTGTGGCTCGTGCTTGAGACCAAAGGCTTATGCTAATTCAATCATTGTATTAGCATGCATACTACAACCCCAGATCAGATCAGATAACACTGGGATGATATGGAAAATGAAAATAAGAGCGAAACATAGTCATTGTTACATTTATTGTAATGGGCAGATGGTCTCCATTCTGTGACAAATACCTGCTTAGTAACAATATTAAGTGGGAAAGGAAGCCAGAGAAAACTTACATATCAGCCTTCTACAGTGAATAATATCATAAAAGGATTTAAGTAATCTGGAGAAGTTTTTTAGTTCATAAAGAGAAAAATGGGTCACCAGGAGCTGATTTAGACAAATAACCACTAAAAACATAACAGAGTGAAACAGAAGTACATATTTTATCCAGAGGTGGTACTGTCAACTGGAAGGCATCTGGGATGGACCGTGACATGATGGAAAAGTGATGCGCTGTGAGCTCCAAACCAATAAACCAAGAAAAGGACCATCCAGACAGTCAACAAAGTCCAGGATCCTGGATGGCATAAGGTTGTGGCAGCACCCTCAGCAAAGGTCATTCATACTTCTGTGATGGCAGCATGAAAGCAACAAACTGCTGCTCAAATGGTCAGGAGGGGAGTAAGGAAAGGAGACGGGAGTTGGCTACATTTAAAAACATCGGCTCGTTTGTGAGTGACCCCTCACTGCTGTCCACAGCCGCACAAACTCAGTCATACCAGAGACTTGTGTCTCATGTACCATAATGCTGCAGACGTGGACAAGTACACTGAGATTCTACAACTTATGCTGCCTTCAGGACGTCTTTTTAAAGACATCAGCTGAAACCCTAAAGCAGCAACAAGACAATGCACGCATTACGAAGACGTGGCAGAAGACGAAAAGTTTATAAATACTGGAGTGGCCTGTCTGCAGTCAGAATGTTTGGAGAGTTTTTAAGAGGGGAAAAAAAGCACCAATAACTCTGTACTCAAAGATTAAGTCATGTTTGCAGGAAGCATTAGAGAAAATAACTGAAATGATTTCATTGCTTGGTGTCCGTAATGCTAAAACACCCACAACCAA
Source organism: Arrhamphus sclerolepis (assembly GCA_037176975.1). Classification (NCBI taxonomy): domain Eukaryota; kingdom Metazoa; phylum Chordata; class Actinopteri; order Beloniformes; family Hemiramphidae; genus Arrhamphus; species Arrhamphus sclerolepis. Next base: position 1,216,023 of record JBAMYA010000010.1, read on the forward strand.
TGAGAAGGAATGGCAATGTTACAAAGTGGGAGAAGCTTTACCGTCCAATTTATTTATTTATTTATTTATTTATTTATTTTTTGAACATGTTGCTGACCTGAAATAGGAACATAAATGAATATTAGCGAATGAAATGAAGTTGAAAAGAGAAAACGTGACTACTGTTGCTTCATATTGTCTTTAAAGCAATAACACTGCATTTTTTTCAAATTTTTTTCAATATTGTTTCAGTATTAAACTTGTATCTTTTTAGTTTATTTTTTTGGTTTTTAAGTTATCAAACACAAACCTCTTTTTTTTTTTGCTTCCTGACCAGATGTCAATTTAATTTAAAATAGCACGCAATAAACCGTCATGATTTTCTTTCTTCATTTGGCCAGTCTTTTATTTTATGATTCAAACCACATTTACTAATAAAATACTGTACATGTCAGTATTTTTCCTTACACTTCCACATTGCTTTGTCTTTTTTTTCCTTGTATTGCATGCTCACAATTCAGTTTCATGTTCAGGCGTGAATTTATGGGTGTTGAGGGAGAGAGAAAAAAAAAACAAATTGTGTAAGGCGAAGTGAAAAGTGGGACACAGTCTGCGAACGGGAGATGGGAGAGGCAGAGTGAAGGAGGAAGCGGCAAGGTCACACAGCAGAGGGAAAATAACGTGAGCATCGGTGATTACAATAACAGCACGAGTAATCGCTTAACAGTCGTATCAGGGAGCTGCAGCCTTCCCCTCCTCTGCCTCTGTGGAGTTACATAAACCCGAGCCAGGCAGCACGACTCAGCACAGGGCGACTGCAGAGGACATGCAGCTTTCGACTGCTCTGAACTCTTTACAACACTGAAGTGAACCATTAACTCGGGGAGACAGTAAACGTTTGACTTTCGTTTTGCTGAGCAGGTGTTTTACGTTAGCTGTCACTGACGTAGTTTAGGAACACGACTCTAAAGATCCTCAAAGAGGATACTCTTTGAAGATTGATTGTCTGATGGTAAAATAAACCATAGCGACAAGCATTGGAAACCTACTTACTGTGAAGTTGAGCAGTAATCTTAAACAAAGAGCTGAGTTGAGTCTCAAGTGATCATGTGACTGATCACATGTCTGAGCACAGATAGACAATGAGTCACTGGGCTTTCATATTAAGTATATCTGCCAGAGTCCTAAAAACGATATATGTCAAAAAATCTCTCACAATGTGCGGTAGATTCATGGATTTACGGACAACTGGATATCTGACAAGCTGCAGTAAAGGCTACACAACAGTGTAAAACATGTTACACGTACAGTAAGACCATGGTATTCGTAAATGTTTATTCGTAATCTATCATACAGACAGTACAGTATTTCTGTAAAGTATTAATAGAAATTAATTTTAGAGATAGACGAAGGAATGTTGTTGTTTTTTTTAAGTAAATGCAAAATTTCATAGGACCAGAGGGCATAAATTAGTACATCGACAGAAAAGCCGCGACAAAAGCCACCACAAAGACCCGTATTCATCAAGACTAGGAAGAGTGTTGGGGTTTTGCATAAAAGGTAAAAATATATATATATATTTTTTATCCCTGAGCAGGTAAATATGTTCCACATACAGTGGAAGCTATTTCTGAAGCTTCTCATGTTTTCATGAAAGTATTAAACATGTAATTGGAGAAAAATGTATCTGAGGAATATCAACTGTATTTAGCTGTGTCACACCTATTGGCAGGGGTGAAAGTAAGCTGGTATGGTCCGATACAGTGTACCACTAAAAGGTCCACTTGCGGTACACAGTACCAGGAAGATGGGAGAGTGGCTGTCTGCCATAAAGCCCTCAGTCAGAACCAGTCAGGGCCATACTCTTGGTCAGATCCCCTAGCAATACGCAGTCTTGTAAACTACTTTGTCCGTTTAGAAATTCCTTTTAACTCATTCCGAATTGTTTCTGAACTGTCCATGCTGTGTTTTAGTTAATGCTGGACGGAGCCTTGGTCAGGCATCTCCCTCTCTTCTGCTTCCGTCCCCCTCCCCTTGGAGAGAGCCCGGTGGTCTCCTCTGCGCCCAGCCTTCGAAACGTGTACCACATGTTTAATGTCTTTACGTTAGCTGCAAAATGTCCCAATAAAAATCAGTAGGAGAGTAAACAGTTGCGTTTCATGTTATTTACGATACAGAACAGAATGGAAAAGAAACTGCCTTTGAGCCAACAATTGGAGATTTCACTCAGCAGACGTCTACCGTTCCTATGGTGATCTGTGCATTTGATTTAATACACTGGGACATCATCCACAACTGGTCCACACACGCCTGGGACAGAACAAACAATAAATTCCACACATTCTTGTGGCTGGCTGAGACACTTTCAACATGATTATCTGTCAGTTATTCACAGACATTTTAAATAAATACGGAGGCAAACACAAAACAGTCAATTTTTTTTCTTTTCTCAAAGTAATAATGCAGAGAAAAATAACTCATTTGTACAAAAGAAAAGACAGGGACACTGAAGATGGGTTACCAAAGAAAATCAGAAAAATGCGCAGTGATGAAGGTTTTGGTAAAAGTACTAGCAATAATTTAAAACTACTTTCACCGCTGCATACTGGTCAGAGCATTTGAGAAACCATTGATCTACTGGGATTCCCACTTTGTATACAGCATTTACACAAAATAGTCTGAGTCTGACTGCGATGGAGTGGCAACCTGTCCAGGGTGGACCCCTGCCTTTCGCCCAGAGAGAGCTGGGATAGGCTCCAGCAGACCCCCGTGACCCTGCACAGAAAATAGCGGGTATAGATGATGGATGGATGGATGGATGGTCTGAGTATGAAAAATTATCCAGTGAACTGGGAGCCTTTTAGATGTCAGAAGTTAACTGAGAATGACCGGACTGGCTCTAGTACAGGGCGTGTCAAATTCTGTTTTATCCCAGGCCATATCATCACTATGGTTACCGTTTTTACTTTCTCAACCAGCTATGATCCCAGATTTCCTGCTAGTTCGTAAAAAAAACAATTTTTTTTTTCATAAAATCTTGAATTTCATTACATTTGTGACTTTTATCACAAAATTGGGCCTTTTGAACTAAAATTGAACATTTTTCTTGTATAATTACAAATTTCAAAACTTTTCTTTTTCTAAAGAAAAGAAATGACCTCTATCATAAAATTCAGATATTTGTATTTAATTTTCTTTTTCATGTGAAATCACAAACTTAGAAAACAAATTGATTTTTTTGTTAAAAAAAAAGATCTTTAATGTAAAAATTGCAAATTTTCTTTTTATTCAACTTTTTTTTTTTTTTTAACAATACAACCACAAATGTCATAAAATTCTGATTACATTTTTTTTTTTTTGAAAATATCAATTTTCCAACGATTACAGCAGTAGTAAAATTTTGTAGAATTTCAGCTTTTTGCCCGAAGTCACACATTTTTGTTGTGTATATGTGTGTGTGTGTGTAAAAGTTGCAAGTTACAAGTCTTGAAAGAAATGATTAGCTTTGTGTTGTAAAATATTAAGCTGTTCCTGTACCAGTGTGATACAGGACATGCTGCTCAGCACTTATCATGCATTTCTGTCTTGGAACAAAGTGGACCAACTTATGAAATAAGTCACTTTGTAAGTCACTAAAAAAAAAGTCACATATAGATAAAAAAAAAAAAAAGAAATAAAAAGAAATAAAGTCTAAGTAGACACTGCTAATACTCCATTACGGAATTTCCGACTTCCTTGTTGGATGTTTCAATTGGAACATGCCCTGAGGCTGGAATTCCAACTGGAAAGGTGAGGAGAAGCCTCACCTTACGCCACATTCCAAAAGCCTTTGAAAAACAAATGGGAGGTGCGGAAATGATGTCATGTCCCAGGATAAATACGGTCAAGGCATTCCAAGAGGTCAGCTTAGCAAACAAACATGGACGCCTCCAGGAAAGCTGCAGTTTCACTTGTCAGGCAACAACAAAGAAATATTCCCTCTTCAGCTGATTAGCCTTTTCAATGACTTATTGTTTTTGCTTACTTATGATTGCTTTTACAGTTTTCATGGCAAATAAAAATATTTCTACACATTGAACATTGACCGCACAGCTGTGTATGACTTTTGTAATGCACAGAATTATACTTTGAAATTGATAAAATAACTTACAGCAGCACTTCAGCTTGTTTAAACGGGGGTCAGCTACCTTGAATTCTGAGCTGGAAATCATGTTGGACCTCTTGATATTTGCTGGGACCTCCCAGATTCCAAGTGGCTCTCTAAGGTGCTGTTTACACAAGAACATTCAGGGGATGAAAAACGCAAAACATTTTATCAGATGTCCATATCGTTTAGACGGCAACAACGTTTTGGGGGGTTGAAAACGCAACAAAGTGAAACCACCTTCCAGAGTGGAAATCTTACAAACGCTCCACTCTCGCATCATCGTCTAAACGGTTGCAAAACTGCGTTTCTTGTCACGTAGAATTCACGCTTCAGCTGGACAAGTCCATGTGTCCGTATTGGCAGGACTCCCAGACCACTTTTTATTGCGCTTTTGCAGTCTAACGTGATGTTCAGCAGCAGCTCTACTTCAGCGCTGCCAACTCACGCAGTGAACACGAGTGAACACATGGCTGAACACCTGATGACAGTCAAATGCGTGTATGTCGCGCTGCCATATAGCCTCCTGGCATGCATACTGCTTCAGTAAATAGGAAGTTTCATAGACTTTTGCGTGTCCATCTGCACGCAGATTTTCCTCCAAAACGCCCGTCTAAACGCAGAGTTAAACGTGAGAACGAAACGGCTGTTTTGTGTTTTTGGGTCAGATCGTTTCCGTCTAAACTGGGCCTAAAAGTCAAACTTCAGCAGGGGTCCTGGCATCTCCCTTGTGGTTAGTTGCAGCATCAACATATGCTAGCACCTCTAGCATTCAATTCAAGTGCAGGACAAAGGCGTTTTAAATGACAGCTGTATCCCAGGCCTTTCTATGAATTACTAGCTATTCCTGACAGCAACTGGCAGAAGCACTGGCTACTTAGACATTTGGAAAGGTTCATAAACTGCATGGTGAGACTCCATGTTAATTCTCTGTTCTGTTTTTCTATTTCCAGCATATACATCTTAACTTTCTTGTGCTGATGTATCTTTTGGAATGGTTGCGCATATTTGATTTATCACCAGCTAACTCCAAACAGGCTGGGACAGTGCACGCATCCTGGTGGTGATAGCGTGCCATTCCCGGATTAGGAGAGTTGATTAAATTCTTTTACATCCAAGTCTTAAGGTCAGTCTAAATTTGTAACTCTATGAGAATGGAAAAAAGGAGGTCAGGACAGATTTTCAAGATTAGATGTTTTTTCTGCTACGGTTTAGGAAAAGATATGGAGTGCTCTCTTTTGAATATGTGATATCACATAAAATCAAGACGAAGCAGACAATAAAATCTGGCTTGAAGCTTGCAGTTGCAGACTGGGTGGTGCATGCATGCTTTTGGACACCCATGAGTACCTGACTTCATCTTTAGGTCAGCTTGACCCCTTATGCACAACAAGCAGAACTCTCAGACAAGCAGGAAAATAAAATCAAGACACAAAAGATGGAAATAACAACCATGAAAAATTGTGGCACGTCAGCCTTATTTCTTTCTCCTTTATACTCCACTTAACTTGGCTTTAGCAGTGAAGAAATTTAAGCACCAAAATGTCTGCTCTTGGGATGTCAAAGACATAGATTAAATGAAAGTGGACCACTGGATGATGCTGCAAACATTATCTGCAGGGTAATCTTCCAGGAGGTGGAGACAAAGGCATTCGATGAACTCGATGAAGCATTGTGTTGCTGGCAGGAATGCAGATGGAAGGAACAGCTTCTGCAGAGAAAACGCGCACCATCAGGTCATTTATATGAAAAAGGCTCACTAAAACCCATCAGTTTGGAAAGAAGTTAGAGATTTAATCAGAATGTTCCAAGTTGAGGTTTAGGGCTCAAATAAAAGCAGAAAGCAGTTTCCTTCAATAGCTGGAAATGAAAGTTATCCCTGCATACTCATGCTGCAGTCACCAACCACAAGCGCCACAAGTTCACAGAAGAGGAAGTTGGTAACAGAAAAAAACTCACACATCACAGTTTAATACGATACCAATCTGCCACAGTTTAATTATCAGTCATTTTGATGTGTGACTTAAAAAACAACGGCAACAACCCAACACTGTCAGGATGAAAGTATGTTGGTGAATAAACTGATTCTCCTTCAGCGTTGGACCGACTGAACAGCAATCAGAGACGGAGGCTGAGGCTGAGGACCGCTCGCCACTGCGCACATTAGTTGCCATGGCAGTCAATCAAATAAGGAAGTCCTGAAAATAAAAACAAGGATTGCTATGCATCTCCTGGGACTGCTTTCACATCCACTGCACCTTTTCAAAAATTGACTTCAAGCCCAAACATGTGAACAAAGCCTCAGAGACACTCACTGGTGCAGCGCATTTCCTTCCTTTAATTGTTCTGCATCATGATACAGGTCATTTAAACTCTCATGTTGATATTCACACAGCTTCCACAGATGCCTGACGTGCAGCGTCACCCGATGACAGATGTTTACTGTTAGTCACAACACATTTTATGTGTGACTCTTGTGTGAATGTAAATTGTGACTGATCACAGGAGTAGCTGTTGAACTTTGCTGTGAAGGTGAGCTGTGGGTGTGTAACAGTGATCAGTGATAAAAAGGATGACACCAAGATCTTTCTGGAAACTTCAGACACTTTGAAATCTTGCAGACGTGGTGGTTTTTCCTGTAAGCAGCGGCTTCTATGTTCTTTACTCAATGGGAACAAAAAAAAAAGGCACTGGCACTCAACGGTAGGAGCTTAACATCACGCTGCAGTGTGAATTCTCCTCCTAAAGCCAGCTGCCTTTGCTCCTTATACTTTAATCTTTAACTGCTCACCTGATGTTTGTACCCCCCCGGCACATTATTGATGATACATGGACTGATGTGCATTTGTGTAGCATTCTTAGTTTTTATGTATTGTATGTATTTTTCATTTTTAGATTATTATGGCACAACAGGGCCTAATATGTGTTTACATTCCCAGACAACATGGCACTGAGATAAACCCGTTAAGGACCCTACACACAAAAATGTGCACATTGAAATCTATTGAAATCACTACGCATGAAAATGACGTCATTGGGAAGTGAATCCCTCAGAACGCAAACTTAAAGTTCCAGGAATTAAATGAAGAAGAAATGACAAGATGAATGTTGTATACTTTTTGTTTTTAGAGCAGGATCACAAAATAGTGATTTGAAAGGATTCTGTTGGACACACAGACAAAAAAATGCATTTGCATTTGCATGCAAATTTAACGTGAGTACTTGACACTGAGAAAAAAATGCATGTGAATAAATGCTGCTGCGAGTCTTTCACATAAATTAGGTTGTGCAATAATTAAACCATAAATAAACCAGTTTATATGAAGTATATTGAAAATAAATAGTTCATTGTGTATTTTAGATCATAAAATTGGCAATTTAAGGGTTACAATTTTTCTTTTTATCAGCTATTTATATATATATGATTAGGATTGATGTTGGTTTAAATAAGTAAAAAATATGTTTTGAAAAAATTATTTTATATGTTTAATAGGTTAATTGTGCACTTCCTTTTGACGTTTCTAGTGCTAAGTTTCAACTGGAACACTTCCTAAAGTCAGAATTCCAACTTGGAAGGTTGGACAAACCTCACATAGCGTGAAAACCCAACATGGCTGCTTCTCACATCAATAAAGTAATGTTTTTGTTTTTTTTCCACACTGTCTACATATATATGAATAGTTAATTCCAAAGTCTTCCAAAAATTTTTTTTAAAGTTATATACATACAAATATTGAGACACAGGGGTGTGTGTGTGTGTGTGTGTGTGTGTGTGTGTGTGTGTGTGTGTGTGTGTGTGTGTGTGTGTGTGTGTGTGTGTGTGTCGTCTGCTGGTGCGTGTGTTGTTTGAGCGGTGTACTAAATGTGTGGAGGTTAACACAGTAATGGTTTTCAGCTGCTAAATATCGCATGCAGCATTGTTATGAACTGATGTGGCTAAATGCCTTTCTAATCCAAAGTTCAGAAAGATTGTTTTTCTTTTGTTTTTTTGACTTTGCAGCTGGATTGAGGTTAACTCGAGTGTGATGTCATTCGCAGTTTGAGGTAGGTATTTCACCATTATTACCTTGTTTCTCGGTACTTGGGGCATTTTACTGTTGGCGTTTCATGAAACCTTCGAAGCTACAGAGTTCTGTTACCCTGTTGAAGAGTTTATTACTCAAAGTACCTGAATATGATTTGATATGTAAAACTTAAAATGTGTGATGAATGTGTCATTTGTATCTGGCAGCTATTTAGTTTAAAGGTCCCATATGATGAATTTATGATCACTCCAACACCACCGTCAACATTGGCTTTGGTAGCTGTCAGTCAAAAGACCTTGCCCGTAAACATATCTGAATTTGTTGCGTTATTTCAATTTTTTTTTTTACCTGATATGGTACAAAAAGATTAATCTCCATATGGTTGTCATGGGTGTGAAATTTAGCTATGGAGACCAAAACCAGTTCTTTGAAGCGGGCTTTAGAAGTGTTTCTGCTACAAAGTTTTAGCATGGAAATGGAGACTGACTCGCTTTTGGAGGCTCCCCTAGTGGTCAGCTGAAGAACTGCAACATTTCTTTAATTTCATTAGCTTTATTTATTTATTATTCACCCGCAAATCAGGATGTTGCTCTTTGGTTTCAACACTCAACTCAATGCGAGGCACCAGCTTTGAAGTGGAAGGGACTATCCTCCCTCTGAGTTGTGTTTCTGATAACTCAGCAGTTTGGCATAACATTTACAACTGGTGCAACTTTTGCCTCCCGTTCCGTTGCGGATGATAACACCCAGCTGCCGCACAGCTCCTTTATCTCAAAGTGATGTACTACAGTGTGCTATGCGCTTTTGAAATCTGAAGCAAAGGGCTCTTGAGCAAGCAAGCTGCAATGGTGATGCAATTAAATTCAAACTGTAAGACTTCTTCGTTCATCTTTTAATGTCACAGCTTCAACATAGACATGATCATTTCATTTTACTGGTACATTTCAGCAAATTAAAACAAATTAACCCAGAGACGTGACAAACAACTCAAATGTGTATATAAGAAATCATCAGTTTGATAGAGGAGAAATCATCTTCAGCATACTCGTATTCCCCGCTGACTAGTTTTCATTACTATCTACATTTTTTTTTTCTTCTTTCTTCAGCTTATCTTAAAGTTCTATCCCTACGTTATGAAATATTTACACTGTGACCCTTATGTTACACATGCTCAAAGACATTCCTCCAAAGCAGACATGCTTGACTAGTTAAGACAGTTAAGAAAGCAGCCCTCTCCTGATTCATTTAAGCATGATAACGTGGATGATGCCGAGAAGTCTCTGATGGCAGCTGTGACATCCGTATTAACAACAATAATGACAGAGTAGGCTTTTTATTTTTGTTCTTATCACTTGCGTACGATGATGGGTGTTTTTCTTGTTTTGATCTCTCTTGATATCTGACACCAGGTGCAGGGCCCGCAGCAAGTGGCGTGCAAGACGTCATTGAGAAGCGTCCCCTGTTGCGGATGGAGACGACAGTTACTTAAAAGGTTTAAAAACATGCAAGATTGACCGAAAACAACTGCACTGATGTGTTGGTTCATGGTCGCAAATGCTTAGGGCTGTTTATGAAGTGGAGCAGCTCTATGAGCGTGAACAAAGAGTCCTACAAGACAGCTGATTGTTCAATTACCGTCATCAGTCACTGTCACCTGAGACCAATGAGCCTGAACAAAAGAACACAGTGGACTGCACTACTCTTTAATGGCCATGCTATGAATTACTGGATGTTGTCTGGGAATGTAAACACATATTAGGCCCAAACCTTGAACAGGTCTGAGAATGATCAGTAGTCAGATAAACAGTGGAGACAGAACAGACCTGTATGCGGGTTTTAAAAAGTACTGACGCAATAGTGTTGTATTTTAGGTACACAAAGAGACTAAGGGCTGCAACTGCACCTCAATGCCGTATCGCTGGCGTATAGACACCCTGAAGGCTGTGGTTATGGGAGGGATGCATCCATACCCATCCAGCAGAGGCAAACACAGAAACTCCCCAGCTTCACGTGCTGTGATGCAGATGAAGCAACAGTAGCACCAAGTGGCAAAGCAACCTGAGAGAATAAAAGGTATTCAGAGTTCAGTTGGATATCGGTCCGTGAGGCCAGACAGATTACCTTTCAGTGGAGGCGAGTCAGAGAGGTTCACAACTTCAGTTTTGACATGAAGTACTTCTGTCTGAGTGCTCATAGTCACCACTATATTCAAAGACTTCAATGGCGTCAGCATCATGCCTGAGCATTTAACACGTATTTACCATCGGACACAAGACCTTTGTACCCTTTCTTGTACAACTGTCCATCAAAACAAAGAGATGTACTCACAGTGAGGGAGATCTTGGAAGCAGTCACAGATGCCAGTGGTCCATTCGTTGGATGTAGCGGTGGTAATGATTGGCCGGGGTTGGGATGTGTTTACTGACATGGCTTCAGGTTCTGAAAGAGAACAAAAGAGGAACCAATCAATAAAAACCTGACCTGACAGTAAACCACGAAGGAGATATAAATATTAGTCTATTGATTTGTTTTCTGAAACACGATTCATTTTTTTTTCTTGCTAATGGACAAAAGAAATCCAAAGTCTCTGCACTTGATGAAATTCTCACATGAATAAATATTACATCATGCTGAACACGTGAAGAAGGCTGGGATGTCAAAGGAGTCAAGTTTGCATTTTGTCCCAAGGAATTATTATTTATTTTTTTTAATTCTCTTTTACACAAGATAAACCACAGTACTTTTTGATGGATACCAAGTGAAATCAGTGTCTAAAGTTTAGTACTGGACACTGTACCCAGAACTGGGTTGAAGGGACAGTCTGAGCAGAGGTCCCCAGACCTCTTCTTCCAGCTCTACCACAGAGGACACTGAGTGGTCCCTGAACCAGCTAAGTGAAACGAATGTCCCAAGGCCTTTGTCCAATGGGACATGGCTGAGACATCTTCCCTAGAAGGTGTCTGGAAGGCCTCCTGACCAGATATCCAAATCATCTCAAATGACTTGCCCTCTGAACCTTTCATAGTTCACTGAGCTCCTCACTTAGTCCCTAATGGTAAGTCCATCCACCCTCAGGAGGAAGTCCACCCACCCTTGAAGGAAGCTAATTTTGGCCACTTGTATCAGTGACCTCATACCTTGGCCACTACCTACAGCCCATGACGCCAGTTGAGTGCTGGAATGTCAATCAACAGCTCAGTTTCATAATCGACCAGTATCAAACTGAATCATCTTCATGCAGGATTTCTCGCCGATGGCTCCTACTCCCTTCACTAATCACATTAGACATAGAGACCACACTTGCTACTGGCATATGTTACTATAAACATTGTTCCACGTGGCAAGTAAAATTTGACTGACTAGTTCATGTTTTCTTTTGTGAGACTGGTTGCAAATAGATGATCATAATTACAATACTATTGCTGCTCACAAACATGTTTTAGTCATTGAATAAAATTAAAAAATCCCATGGAAATGAGAGCTAAACAGCTACATTTGTCAACTATGTCATCATATTTTTACACTTGCTATTTAAATATCACCTCGCTAGTCATTATATCATACTGGAGATTTGGTGAGGATTTCTTCTTCATTTCTGCACAACCAGTTCCAGACTTGGTGAGCTTGCACCAGTGAATTTGTTATGTCTGCATGATCTAAACTCAGTAGCTATTCACTTCTGGAGCCACAAATGACCCGGGAATCTACTTCTGTTTTCTGACCTTTTGCATGCATGTTGTAGAACTTCCTGAATAGAAATGTAAAACATAAAGAAGTGATCCAGAGCCCATGCTCTAGGTGGATGAAACCCTGCATTGGTCCATCCAACAGCTGACCTGACCTGCATACTCCCAGTACGTTCACACCTGAGGCTATCTTTTAAGAGGATTGTCTTACCTTACTTGCGGTTCAGCGGAGAGAAGAGAGCAGAGGCCTGTCACTTCTGTCACCTGAATGACTGACGGTTCTCGAGGACAACGTTGCATTTTATAGGCTTCTTAGAAAGATGCAAACGTGACATGACTGCAGATGGAGCATGCCATTAACTGGTCTGTCCAGTTGGATAAGTGCCATGACATTTGACAGACATCGAACTATCAGACCGTCATGCATCATCTGTACAAATGGAATGCAGCATTAGCATCAGTGTCTCCATGTTAGAGAGCGAGATAGAGAAGAAAAAAATGTTTAGGCGCCAAAATTACCAGATTTTTAACCTGGTCCATTCTGTTCCAAGACAAAAATGCATGACAAGTACGAAACAACATGTCCTGTACCACACTGATATGAAAGGTACAAAAACTTCTAACATTCACTGAGAAGATGATGTATTCTGGTGTGAAGATAATCACTGGTAAATAACTTGCTAATAAGCTAGCCTGGTTCCTGACACAGAATTAGGCCTTATTTAATGCATTTCTTTATTTAAAAGTGACTTTGAATACATATTTAACCTGTTGGAATGTTGTGCCACAGAGCCGGAAGTCTTTTCTTTGTTTTCTAGGTCATGACTCTTAAAGTAGAAATTCACATCACATCACACAAGAAGCATGTTGGGTACAGATGTGCAAATACAAAAGACTGACTTCTTTTTTTTTTTTATTTCCCCTTCCATCCCATCAATTTTCACATATCAGGGTTTGGGTCACTGTCGGTTAGGTTTAGACCCCTAACATTGAGTTGGTAATGCTTCACAATATATGCACAAAATGCTGCTTCATTACCACCTAATTATTAGGAAACAAATGAGGAACTCACCACTACTTAATTTTATGATGAGTTACCCTGACTATAACATTTAATATTACTTTCCTTAATGCTGGGTTCACACTATATGATTTTTACAGTCTTATCAGAGTAAATCAAGTCACGCTGCACGATGTGAAATCGGTGGATAAATTTTCAGCATATTTAACTGTGCAACTGGACAAATGGTGAATTCTGGCTGCGCCAGAAGTAAATAAAAATGTGTTTCAGACTCCAAATGCAGCATTAGTAAAACTTGAGTGACTAGTGGTCAAATATTGTATTTCTTCTGCTAATTAAGCAGTAATTAATCAGCTTATTGTGTACCTAATTGTAAAGTGCTACCCTTGAGTCCCTCTTGGCCTTCTCCTGGTATTGTTGACTGAATATCTCACCCTATCTCTAAAGGAGAGTCCCGCCATCCTTTATTTCAGCAGGATGTTATCATATTGTCCAAAGCTACAGAGTAAGAGGAACAGAGATGGATTTAAAAAAAAAAAAATCCTCCTGTTTCATTAAAATAAAGCAAATACAAACCCAGAACTGTATCCCAATCACAACCAGAATAATTGAAAATAGGCTTAGTAAAACCTTTATAAATATGTACATATATATGCTACATACACATATAGAAGGGGGTGTGCCTTATGTTTAATTTAAGGGTGCGATGGACAAGAGCTAATGGACATTTTAACCTATGCTGCCCATAAAAGTACACAATAAAAGAGATTTCTAGCAAGACACCAACTCTCTCAGAGTAAGATGAAGTATTGTTGATGCCAGTGGAATATCTAAAACTTGCGTGGAGGTAAAATTGGTTTGTTGGTAGCTATCCAAGGAAGGACGGCTAAGTGTTTCAGGAAAGCCTGCATCTGTCTCCTGCATCTTTATTGTCATTATAACAGTCATTGTCTTCTACTCTATTTGGGTGAACAATAACTTCCCTTTAGGACACTGCTGGCTGTTAGATCCTTTTCACATTTTTGAATGACATTAATTAATGTTCCAAAAGAAAAAAAAAAGTTTTTACATCATACAGATCATTCATTGTATTGATGTATTTCTGTCTTTGACAGTTACTTGATAGAAAAGTGTGAGATTATCTTTGGTGGGGACAAACTGAGCTGTCCTTTTTGCAGCACACATTGTGTCCCTGTTGAGTACTTTGAGCGAACAGGGAGCGGCTGCAGACCAGTGATTAAATCAGCTCCTGCACACTGAGAGAGAGTCCTGGATCTGTCTAGACCAAATGCGCCCCCTGCAGGGAGGTTAAAGCAGCGTATCTGGCTGAAGAGGACGAAGAAGCGTGGGAGGCTGCTCTTCTCTTCAGCTCTCTGGAAACCTGGAGCCAGGACAGGGGGTAGCAGCAGCATCCATACAGACAATCGCTCCACGCACTCCCCTGTAAGACACACGGAGAGGCCTTAACTCAGGTAGGAGGCTCAAACACAAGCTGAACGCTGCAATTTTAGGTACAAAAAGCACATTCTTTTATTGATTTTCATTGCAGGTACATTTCTCACCTGCTTTTAGTACCTCATAATCAACCTAGGAATTCAGTCTGAACCATTTATGTGACTATAATCTACATAAACCCTTTTTTTCCCCATATTTCTCTCTGATAAATATAAAGCAACCATCTGCTAGAGGAAAACCTTTTTTCATGGATTTTCTATTATGCAATTGCATAATAGACATGTTTAATAACTAAGACAGACATTCTCAGCCATTCAGCCCTCTAAAACATGAAGAAAACTACTTTGGAGAATAGTACTGACTGTATGAAGTTCAGTAAAATAAAGTAATAGAGAATGTTGTAATACACTATTATAAAGGATTCAGGAAATCAGCTCATCATCACTTCATCCATTTGTTTATGGATGGAAAATGCAGGTTTCAAGGAATTAAACATCACAGCAACTGTGAATCATGGGAAAGTTATAATTATTATGATTTAGATCTGCTTTAAAGGCAGTCGCAGTTAACTGGCCCTAGGAGAAGATATTGACCCAAAGTATATGCTAAAAACACCCAAGAACTTTCAGAAACCATGGATTAGATCTGAATCAAAAATGAACATATGGATTGAATGGAATAAATAAGCCAATGATGGATGCCATTAACTCCTGTGACTTTAATGTTATGTCAGAGATAACTGTGAGATGACCTCAGTCCTCAGTGCCCCGCATGTTTTGGGTATATTTCCCGGTGCCAAAACAGCTGATTCAAACAAATTGATCGCCTCTTCTAGTTCATCAGTGACCCGTCAATCTGAGCCAGGTGGGACCAGGAGAAACATTACAATGAATAAAACATTTGAAAAATCTTGACAAAAAAATGTAAGTGAACACTAGCACTAGAGAAAAAACAAAACAAAACAAAAAAACCTGTGAACATCTTAAATTTTGCACAATCCAGAGAAATGCTTAGTGCCACACTTTCTGCCCCCTGTAAAGTCTCCCACCGTGAATTCGACAGCTATTCGAATGATTACCCACCTCCAAGTGTCATTAAAGATCTGGATATTTGAATGTAACATGAAACTTTGAGATGAAGTCTACATGCATAGTTAGACAGACAAAAAAAAACATAAAAAAAATGATCGTGCAAGACTCAGAGGTTTTGGGGGCGACTGCAGAGCCACAAAGCTGCTATTACACCAGAGCTACTTCCCACGATCTTCATTTCAGATGGTGAAAATTCACTCTGAGGAGCTGTTATCCCGGCTTCCCAACAGATTTCCTCCCTGATTCTCTGAAGTGACAACGCTGCTACTGCAGTCTGCTGCAGGTGAGGCGCTAGATGCTCGGTCTTTTATGTGGCATCATATCTAACCCAAAATCCTGAGTGAGCAATGGAAGTTTTCTGAACACAGAAAAATACACTTAGCAAACAAATACATTTAAAAAAGATTTAGTTATTCATTTAGTTTTTAAGCAAAAAGTACTACAAACCTAAGAGCTAATGGTTAGCTAGCAATGCTTTTGGTTTGCTCTAGAAACTTGAAATGTTTCGAATGGAAGTCAACCTCACCAACACGTGTCAGGAGAGTGATCACTCAGTGAGCTGTTCAGTCATTCTTCATTCACATTAAGCACATTAAAGCAACACAATGTAATTTTAATGTAACTTTGGACCAGCATAAACTCGCTACCTTGGGCTGAGAGAGGCAGAGAGGTGCAAGTGGCGTCCTAGCCTTGCTGCTATTGGATTATTAAGTCATACATTTTTATTTCCTTCCCATCCTGTGCTTTTCCGTTTGGTTGATATTAGTCTGTATTACTAAAGTACTTTGATTACTTGCTGGTTCACAGTTTATTTCATAAAAGAAGCTGGGAGATAAGGTAAAGTGGCAGGCTTCGATAGCAATAATATTTACAACAGCGGGAACAAACAATTTAGCTTCTCAAGAGAGCTTCAACCCTTCCTGGGCTACAGACAAGCAAAGGGTTTAAGATCTATCTGGTCCTGAAGTCGAGGCCTCTGACCTCCAGCTCATTTTGTTGTCTGTGCTGCTGCGCTCACTTGATACTAAAACTTTGTGAACAGCTTAGCTTGAACCTTATTGTGATCATTGTGAGCGGGAGATTTGCAATAGCTTTAGCTGTAAAACTGTTTATTTTTGGTTGACTTATGGGGGACAGATTGTGATTTCTTTTCTTGGAGGCTTGTATGCTGTTCTAGTTAAAAGGTAGTAATGGTTTAGGCTTAGCTGACTTGGTTGTCTTTTGTTGTACCTGTTGTATTTTAGTTTTTCTCTGGTTAAACCTTCGTTAATTAAATAACTTACCAGCTACATCTGGTTTATGTAGCGTCTCTTTTCCCTGTTAATTAGAAACCACACGACAGTTTGGACTTGGGACAGAAAATGTTATTGCAGTCCATCCTTCACTTTCAGAGATAGACAGTCTCTGGGAGTCAGTCAACTTGATTGACAGTCCGAGACGAGATCATGATGATATGACGTCTAAAGAAACTAAAAGCAGCTAGTGTTCATACAGAAGCAATGGAGACTTCACAGAAAGGTGACACTTGTGTCATAGCACTTGTAATCTAAATCTCCAGCTTTATTCTCATGATCTACACTGCTGTATCCTTATCTTTTCTAAACTCGTGAGAGAATAGATGTCTTGTTTTACAAACAACCCACATGCTTGGACTTGTTTTCATAAGAACTTCTGGCATCCTCCTAGCTCCCGATCTGCAGTATCGACAGCGATCCGACAGCCCACTCCACCTCCACAAGTGCCAACATTACCAACCACCCTCTCCTCTCTCCGATGGCAGCGCTCCAGCCTCTGCCTGCTTGGCCTCCAACCACTCCCACATCCAGCCTTATCTTTCTTTCCCTTCACCGTCTCAGAAGCGACTGGCATGGCTTGTCCAACTTTAAACTCACGGCGTGACACCGATATGCGCTCCTTGCATGTCAAACATCTGTTTTGTGTTTCTGAAGCAGCGATCGGTGACCTGATGTCTATCGGGATGTCCAGTCGTGCATGCAGATGGGCATTCAATGTGGACAAACAGCACATGAACTGAGGCAGTGGGTGGGCAGTCTAAGTGGTTTCACAGTTGTTGCATTATTTATATCTTTGCATCAGACTTATTTTTAATTATTTTCTTGAAAAATACCCATATTTCACGACATGCTCACATATCTGGCATCTCAGAATATTGTTTGCATTGCTGAAGTAATAACCTGTGTCAGTAGGTACACCTAGTGCTGCAGCTATCCCTTCTGCATACTGTTATTATGTTTCATTGCTGAGATGTCTCAGTCTTCCGCAGAAACCAAAATTATTCAAATCCCCAGGAGTGTGTTGTAATTGAGCTGGGGAGACAGTACTGTTTAATGGAAAGCAATCAGCTCAACCGTCGGCGCCGGTTTTCAATGACATCATAACTACAGGAGATGCTCCATTTGTAGTATAAAGGTGGCACATTTAGTCTTTTATTAAAAACTCTGACAGTTTTGTTGCCGTTTTAACATACAGTCAGCAATGTCTTCTTCCTCCTCCCGTCAGGAGCGGCCACAGTGAATCATGCGTCTCCATCTGACTCTATCCTCTGCATCCTCTTCTCTCACAGAAAAGTCTGCAACATGTTTTGGTCAAAAATGCTGTTATAGCTTTGCTCAGTCAGTTTTATAATTGTATTTCATAACTTTTGGTGTGATACAATGATTGGTGAAGATGCAGACATGTAAACTTGATAATGTGAGCAGTTCACTGAAAGATGGGAAGGATTTTGGTAAGACCCAAAATGCAGTGGGTCAGGAAGAAGGAGCTCTGTTTATGAACAAAAAGCATAGAATATTCAAAGAACCAAAAAGCTAAAACAACCAAAAAATTCCAAACCATAACACATTCATGGTTGTCTCCTAGATGAAGAGGGGTCCTATGGTTCATTTTCAGACCCTAAATCTGTCTAGATATGAGTCTGATGATGCTACAATGTACCGGTAATCATAAGTCAACTAGAGTTGTGCAAGAGTCATAAAGATGTTTTCTAAGAAGCAATATTACACAGTGTTTTTTAAACTAAAAAAACAAAAACAAAAAAACCCTGAAAGTTGTTGAGAAAAATGCCATGGGTTAGCTTCACTTACATTTTGCCAAAGTTGAGCTGGAAACTTGCCTATTTACTGTACGTCTTAAGAATCAGAGTTAAAAAATGTTATCGCCACATGATAACATAAAACGTCTTGAGGCTCGAATCTGCATCCTGACGTGTAAGTGATACATATCTAAACAATATTTGGAACATTGGGGGTCAAAATAGTCGCCTCGTGGTCGTGTTTTGTATCCCGCCTTGGGGCATTTATGAGGGGAAAAGTGGTATTTTAGGTTAATATGTGATTCTAAATTTCCCGTAGGAGTGGATGTGAGCATTTGTGGCTGTTTGTCTGTCTGTGGCCCTGTGATGGACTGGTGACCTTACCATCAGCTACTGTAGTCTATATCGACAAACTAGGTAAGACTATAATCCTTTCAGCGACAATGCTTTCACAGCAAAACTAATAAAATAATCAAAGCTGTAATAGATTTGAATTTATTCCCTGCATTACAAAGTTAGTCTAGGAGAGACCTTCAACTGTCCAAAAGTAATGGAACTAAATGGACTCAGCTGAATAATTCATTGTTCAAGTATACCAGTATCAGTGGTGTAATACCTTTATGTTGTATCGCTCCCTCACTGAAGCTCGTATGCCCAGAGACGCTGGAGGCACACAGCTCAGACAGTCCAGCAGAGGCAGGCAGGGACACACTCCCGCTGCTCTGGTCACCTTACAGGTAAACACTGGGAGGCAGCAGAAAGCAAAGCAACCTGCACACGCACACACCCACATAGACAATTGATATATACACAGCATATACACACTCATGTGATAGCTATCACTGCACTATAAGCTGAGAACATGATCCTCTTTCTTGACATGTATATAATTCTGTAGAATAATAGCGCTTATAGAGTACTTACAGTCTCCCACGTCTTTATAGCACTCACACAGGCCAGTGCTCCATTCACCTGCCTCACTGATCCCACTGCGTGGCTGAACCCGGACCACCTGTCGGGGCATACCTCAGCTGTCCATCCGCAGCCAAGAAAAAGGATTAGATACAGATTACCAATTAAAAGTGGATGGATGTTACCATTAGGAGATGGGCTGCTTATAACTCAAAGGAAGTTCATTGGTTTTGATGGATGCTCATCATATACAGTGTGAATGGGAAGTCCCATCCAATAAATGTGCTAGCTAGCTAGCTAGGCTGGCTCCATAAACTGGAAACAAACAGAATGGTGCGAGTTTGATTTCCAAAGTATAACATAGTGTTCCAGCCCATAGACTTTATGTAGAACTTTTCACAAACCCTCTGATGAAGTCATGCATAGATTTGTACAGAGGTATTTTCAAGCCTCAGTGCCCTTTTACTATGGGTTGCCATGTAGCTAAACCATCCAGAACCAAACAAGTGCTGCTGGAGCCTAAAAAGGACTTTCAGGGCTCTGCTGGGACCTCCTGGTAGCTGGCTGTCTATTCCCCACATGTACATGATGCAGTTACATTGAGATAATTGTCTCAAAGTTTCAGCATATTTCCACTTGGAAGAGTCCTGAAATGATACTCCATGGCTCTCAGCAGGACTCCCCCTCTTGAACGCGGTTTCAGTTGCGACATGAGACATGACCGCTACGTTCAGCACACTACACTACATTACTGCTAAGTTGAGCTGAGCTTCATCCTCAGATCCTTCCAGACCAACCCACAGCCAGTCATGGCGGTCTATTAGTACAATTAACGCAGCACACCATCACCAAACACAACCTCTTTAAAATATGACTATGCTCTGCTTTTAGTCACAGCTCAGAAGTCTTCTTCTTCTTGATTTGTTATTGGTGGTTGGCAAGAAACATAGCTCAGAAGTCAACATAATGCAAAGCACTAAGTAGCTAAAATGATGACAGCAATGGCGAGCTTTGAATTGAATCATGTCCAGCCATTTGATTGGTCATCCTTGATTGCTTTATATTACCTTAAATGATGTGGTACAAAAAAAAAAAAATCACCTTTCTGTACAGTTGTCACAGATCTCAAACTAACTATGGAGACCAAGACTGATTTTTGTACCAGGCTTTAAATAAATGTTTACTTCTGCTACAAAATTGGGGAAGGAATGCGCTAGCTTTGCATGTTTTGTTTCAAATATCAACAGACTTGACCCCCCTCCCCCAACACACACACACAACTTCCAGTCTTAATTCTGCAATTTAAAACTGGTTTAACAGCCTCCAGACATGAGAGGATATCAAACGTTTGTCTCTTAAACATCTTTCTGAAGTTTTCACAAAGTCGTCTCACATGTGTTTGGCATTAGTGAATTCTGCTCTATTATAAAACACTTGGAGACATGTTGTCATGTTTGAAGCTGGATGAGGACACACATGGAGAACAACAGGAGGTCGGTGCATAAAGTAATGAATCTTTAATAAAGCCACAAAAACAAGCCTAGTGCTGCGCAGGAGGTCCAAAAACAAAACAAAGTCCAAACATAAATGAAAGTGTAGGTCATTTTCACTGTCGCTAGCTTAGCTGAGGTTTAGCGTTTAACCCGCTGTTAACCTCCTGTTCAGTGTAATGAAGTTACATGACTCCTTAAGCCCAATTATTACAGTTGACTCTGTTGTTTAACTTTCAGCTTGGTTAGCTTGATCGTTCAAAAAAAAAAAGGATTGCATCAACCGAAGTCTCTTTTCCTGCATCTTCCCTGAAATCGGATTGAACTTTGTCTCTTCAACACCAGGACACATGCGTCTCATCCAACACACCCAATTAAAACAATATATTTGCCCTTATTTGGGGTCAATTCCCAGGTACGCAAAGGCAGTTACTTTGAGTCAAAAGCTGATTTATAAATTTGTTCCATGATCTACTTTTTAACTTCAGTTGTTTATTTGTTCTGTTTTTTCATTTCAGAGAACAGTGAGACATTAAACTGTATAATGTTCAACAACAACAACAAGAAAAAAAGCAGAAAAACTGGGGGTTTTCTAAAACTTTTGACCGATAGTGTATGTTTACCTCATGTTTATGCATTTGAAGGATTTTGTTCTCTTCGTCAAGATTACATGGTGTCAAGTCATCAAAAAAGAAAACTAAATATATTGACAGCCTGATATTAATTTTAAAAATAGTGGTCCTTGAATTTGACAAGGCATAAAAAAGTGAAGACAACAATAATACATTTGACTGGGTTAATTATGTGTATGCATTTCTTTGATTGATTCCCAGTGCAAACAGCCCTCAGAATCAATACACATTAGCTAAACTTTGCATGAGAGAGCCATGACTCCAAAAACATCCACACAAAAACCACCATTTCAGTCAAGAGCAGCAATTCACTGAGGCGCCTGTTGTGATGAAAGCCCTCCCTGAGCCACAACTAATCAATTCCATCTCCTGACATGAGTTATTCCTTAGCTTTGCTCTTTGGTCAGGCGGCAAAATCTATGGTGAGAAAAGTTTCCTGACCAGGTTTACTCCAAAGAATGATTTACATCGCAGTTCTCCGTAGACAGACTCTTCACCGACAGAATCTAAAGAAAATAAATGACTCACCTGCTGAAAAGCTTAGTTATCCTGGGAAAAAAAACAAACCACATCAAAAATAGTGAAAACTGTGATGTTACTAAGTTTGACAGCTGTTCTTTCTGTCTTCCTTCATTTAGCTGCAAATGTTTGACTGCACTGTTTTGGTGTAAATATGGAACTGTCATGTAGCTGGTAAACAGGGTCCGTTAACTCTGCTGACTCTGCTTTGAGTAAATGTGTATATA
>JBAMYA010000010.1:1238355-1261260 GCA_037176975.1 Arrhamphus sclerolepis
GTCCAGGGTGGACCCCTGCCTTTCGCCCGAAGTGAGCTGGGATAGACTCCAGCAGACCCCTGTGACCCTGAACAGGACATAGCGGGTACAGATGATGGATGGATGGATGGATGGATTTTTTAAATAAGTGTCATTTTCCATGTGTCTGAAATGTAATTCTGTCACAAAGATTGAGATTTTATACATGTGATGTAATGTGAACCTGTACCTATCTGTTTATACATTTTTAAGCTGGGAACTGTGTTTTTATCCCAAAACTTACCTATTTATTTCTTCAAATGGACAAATTTACGCATGAATTGTTTGCAGAGTGAAATTTATGTTTTAGTTTGTTTCTTTTATTTTTGTAGGTACAAACAAAATCAGCCCCTGCCTCCATCTACATGTGGAGATTGTATTATAGATGACGACATTAATGCCTTATAGCGCCTGTTAACTTTGCAATATGCAAACAAAACACATGTTTTAAACAGGAATAAATTAGGTATATGGCACCTTTTTCTTCAACTCATTCATTCATCCATTATAAGGCAGGGGATCACCCCTGGAACTGGAAAAAAGAAAATAAAGAAAAAGAAAAAAAGCACAATATATATATTTTTTCATTTTATGTTTGAAAGTTCCCTTTTTCTTCAGATTGATTTATTGAAGCTTCCAGAACAGGACATAGTTTATGGGGCAACAAACAATTAAGGGAAAAAAAGTGCTATAAATTCTCATACTTACTCACTTGTGTTGATGTTTTGTTTTTTTTTTTGCTGTAAACATATTCAACTATTGAATACTATCTTTCTAATAAACGGACATATTTTAAGATAAGTGAAGGGAAGCATGTACCTTTTAATTGTAAATACTCATTAAATTAGTGTTTCAAAGAACAGAAATAACTGAAACAACTGACACGAGCAATATTACATGAATTACTGGCTATGAATGTCGGTTTTCATTAATTTTCTGTCCACTGCTCAGCTGTAATCTGTTTCATCATCAGTTATTATTCCCGGGAAATATAATTCTTTGGAGAAGGTTTTATAGACGTAGAAAAATGCATTTATTTATTTATTTTTTCACTAGGTCTCTGTTTCTTTCCAGGTCTCTGTCACTCAGTAAAACACATTCTTTTACTTTCTTTCTCTGTCTTTTTTCTTTGTTTTGTCCACATTTGTCCACAGGCAGTCATAGGCTGAGGACGCACCTTTAAACCTCCTGACACGGTGGATTCTGGCAGGAAATTACGCTGATTCATGAGCGACAGAGATCTGCATCCCTGAATGTTCGGTAGGTTTTGAGCGAGGACAGATTTACGAATATTTCATGAATGAGTGGGGCAGACCCCGATCATTGAACTGTAGTATTCGTTCGAAGTTGTTGTAAGTCAGACTGAGGGAGGAGGTGGTAGATTCCTCCTGCTGTCTCTCCTCTTGTAATCTACAATCAATCTGTTGATATACGTTGGTCCTACGAGTTATAATAAGTTGACCTTTGAGCAGGACGTTGATGGTGTGTGGAAAGCTGCGTTCAGACTAAGTGATTTCCAGTGTTTTTCCAGTCTTAAACTTGACAGACTTCATTTTATCTGGCCCACAGGAGCGTCCACAGACCATCATATATTTACAACTGGAACATTTGTGAGGAAACGTCAGTGCAACTGCCCGTTTGGTTTGGTTTACTAATATGGGATAGATTTTGTGCCACCAGGAAGTGAATTTGAATTCTTTATATCTGAATGTGAATCATTCAATTCGAACCTGAATTGATCCGTTTGAATAATTGCTTTTAAAATTTGAATTTGAATGGACGCATTTGAAATTGAATCTATTGATTTGAATGTGTATGATGATAAAATCAAAACTGTATTTCATTTTTATTGAAAAATTCAACTCCCTAATTGATTTTTTCACTTTTCTTTTTTACTTCTCTCCATTCAGATTCAGTTTTTCAATTCAATTTTTTGTGCCAAACATCCGGGTCCTGGCGTCAGGCAAAACTAGTCGAACGCAGATTCATGGGAGGAAGTTGATTTTAGAACAGAAACGCATTTCATGATGTCTGTACCTGCAGGAGTGATGTCCAGTGATCAGTAGCCCAAGGCTCCGGTTTTTGTAAAAAAAAAAAAAAAAAAGAAAAAAACGAAAGGAAAATAATGCATAATATAATCATTTTAATAGGTGTCTTGCTGACCTGACATCCTGTGAGCTGTCTTCCTGTGAAACATATAAAAATACAGGAATCTGTTTAAAAAGAAGATTATTGATTGATTGTTGGCAATCTTCCATTCAATGGATAATTAATGGACCGGGCGAGGAAGAGGACTTGACTGGATTTTGGCGTTTTGGCACCAGAGACCAGCCACCGCGGGGCCAGTAGTGATCGTGTCGGCCCACCAGAGTTTGTCCCGGTATGCCAGCTCACCAGTACTCCACTGGACACGTTGTATCTCCAGTAATTATTTGCATGGGATGAAAAACCAAGTGATCATTAGCCGCTGCTGCTGAAGTCCACAGACTGTTTATGTTAAAGCATCATGAACATTGTTTCCTGAGAGCCTCGAAAAGCGACACGCAAGCAGCTGTTCTGGCAAACATTATTTTGTATGCATGACACTTCCTGTAATACATGTGATTCCTTCCTTCCTTCCTTCCTTCCTTCCTTCCTTCCTTCCTTCCTTCCTTCCTTCCTAGGTGTTTACGCCAGGTACAGACAACGTGAAAAATGTTTCTGTTCTAAAATCGACTTCCTCCCATGAATCTGCGTTCGACTAGTTCTGCCTGACACCAGGACCCAGATGTGTGGCACAAAAAACTGAATTGAAAAACTGAATCTGAATGGAGAGAAGTGAAACTGAAAAGTCACAATGAATTAGGGAGCTGAATTTATCAATAAAATGAAATACAGTTTTGATTTTATCATCATACACATTCAAACCAAAAGATTCAATTTCAAATGAGTCCATTCAGATTCAGATTTTAAAAGCAGTTATTCAAATTGATCCATCCCTCCATTATCTATACCCGCTTTGTCCTGTTCCTGTGTAGGGTCACACGGGGTATTCAAATTGATCAATTGGTTCAAATTGAACCAACTGATATTCAGATATAAAGAATTCAAATTCACTTTTTGGTGGCACAAAATTTATCCCATATGATGACACCAAAAATTACTAGTTCATTCATTTAGTAAACATCTGGGAAATATTTAACAACAAAACGTGGCTCTAATTTTGTTTTGTCAATGCGCCTGACATTTGTCATTATTATTCATTATTATTCCTTTCTTTCTTTCTTATTTAAGAATAAAATAAAACAAAATCAGTCATTTTAGGACAAAAAGTTAGATTTAGTCAAAATTTGCAAATTTACGACAACTGCAATTTTATGTCAAAATGTTGCAAAAAAGTTGATGTTTTCTAGAAAAAAATTTTGAAAATGATTTTAAGTTAAAGAAGTATTAATATTTCAAAATGTTTTATTTAATTTTATTTTATGACAAAATTTTAAATTTGGGATTTTAGTACATATCTCTCAATTTCTGATAAAGATGGCAAATTTTGAAATAAAAAAAAGAAAAAAGTTGTGATATTGTTAAGCTTGTCATTTTACAACATTTGTGGTGGCTTTTTCCTTTTTTTTTTTTACAAAAAAAAAATTGCAATAATACAAGAAGAAAAACATTTTAGTCATTTTAGTACAAAAGCTTCAGTTTTATGATAGAAGAGAGTTTTGTGAAATTTGAGATTTTGTGACAGAATCTTTTTTATTCTTTATCGTGGAGTCCAGGAACTAGCACGAAATCTGACAACATGGCTGGTTTAGAAAGTACCTTTAATGGTAACCATGGTGATGATGTGGCCCGGGATGATATCGTGTCACACCGATGTACTACAGGATCTGACAGCAACCTGGTCACTATAAAAAACATATTTTACAAACATACCTACATAAATTTTTACATTCTAGAGACAAAATAGAGCCTGTGTGTGTGAGTCGCGGTACTTCAACCAGAATGTGTCTGAGGGGGAAAACGCTTGTGTTTTTACTTTATTCAAATGCAGTTTTGAAGCCTTGTTTTTTGTTTGGTTTTCTAGAAAGAAAGGCAAAATGCCAGCCAGAGACCATTATACTCTTATTTTACCACTTAGATGACCAAGTCATTTAACTGCCAAACATGGCTTCCCTGCAGCTGAAAATCTCCGTATCTCCTTCATACTTTGCTCCGCTCATCTCTTCATGCCACTCTTCTCCCACACTTTTTTGTCGCCTATCCATGCCACCCTAATTTATGATCCACTGTCACGGCCATTTGGCCCCTCGCCAATTTAATTACCGTAGAAGCTAACTATTAACAGCTAGCCGCCAGTGTCGAGTCAGACATCACGTCTGCGGTCGGGCGGGGCGAGCACGTGTAGATGCTGCTGGCTGCGGCTCAAATTCATAGTTTAATTCAGTAATTCGAGCAGTTAAATTGGATTGATCGTCCAGCAGTGATGACAGTCGTATATTTATTTTCATTATTTACACGTGATGAGGTGAGATTGTGACGAGTAATCAGATTGTAAGTTTTCACATTCGTGTCGTGATTTAGTTCGCCGTTTCCAAAGGTCTTTGTGTTTTGTTCCAAGACAATGTCAGAGTTCCTTCTTTGCTTTTTAATCTAATTAAAAATACTTGATTTGTTCTCCGCCCATCCATGATCCATTTTATATACGCTCCCTTTTTCCTGTTCAGGGAGGATTGGAGCGTATCCCAGGATACATCAGGTGAGAGGTGGGGTACACCCTGGGCGTTCCAGCAGTCCATCACGGAGACATAACAGTATTCAATCTTTTTTCTTTTTTAATAATTTCTTCTTACTGCAGCTTATGAGTGTTGAAATATTTGTTGTTGTTTTTTTGTTGATGGAACTAGCTTGTGGATGCTACGGTATAAATCCAGAAACTCCTTATGGACAGTTAAGTTTTAAATTTAAACGTAGCGCCTGTTTGCTTGAGATGAAGATTTGTGTGATAAGAGACAAAAGAAGAAAAAAATGGACTTAATGTTACTTAAACAAAATTAATGATATCTGACATTTCTTTTTCATCTTGATCCTCTCTTCTACTGTTTTTTTCTTCATCTTGAGAGGCAGTTTAGCTCAATGGGTACCTTTACAGGCATGATCCCTTCTGTGCATTTAAAAAAAAAACTTTTTTCAAAGCAGGAAAATCCCAAACATTTGTTTGTTTAAAAAAAAAAAGACCAGGTACACAAGTACGCCCAAAGATACCTGATAATAACAATGTGTGCCACTTAAAGGTTTTTTTTAATTTATTTCTCAAACTGAATGAAAAATGCTTTTTTATTTTTTAAATCTATTTCTTGTTTTACTTTTTTTTTTATAGCACCTATTACAGCACAAGTCGTCTCTAGGCGTTCTGAGAAACCCAGCGCATGGCTAACAAAGTCTAACAAACAAAAATAACAGACCTACTCAGCAAGTGCTGCTGGGTGACTAAATCTGCAGATGTTCAGGTCCAGAGACAAAAAGAAACACGACAGCTTCTGTTGACCTTTACCAGTGATTTCAAGGTCGCGGACATTTTTTCCAGTCAGAAGAAAACGGTGAAGAGTCTTGCTTGAGTTGGGAACCGCTCCTGTGGCCTCAGTCGAAAGCTCTGAGGTGGACGTCTTTTCCATGTATTATGATTAAAAAAAAAAATACACCAAAAAACCAGACATATTTAAAGTTATCACAGATCTTTAGACTTGTGTCATGCAAGCTGTGATATTACATCATGCAGGTTGTGCAGTGTTGCTGTCCTTAGTTGTTAGCAAGAATCCCAGTCTGCAACTTCAAACTCTATTTTTTCAGTCTTCAGACGTGAGAGGGTGTCAAATGTTATGATGTTTTAAAGAAGCATTTACATGCCTTTCTTTTCTAAAGCAGGCTGTTAGTTGACAAGGACGTTTAGTGACTTACTGTTTGTTTTTAACCTGTACTTTTATTGTGCCTGTTTTGTATTTTTATCATTTGCACCTGTGATCCATGCCTGTGAAAAGTGCTGCATAAAAAAAATGTATGTACTTACTTAATATGTGAGCTTTATTTTATTTATTTATTTATTTAAAATATTCCTATACTTTATGCAGAGCTCTCCAACGCATGGTCAATCACTTATTGAAGAAAGTGAAAACGATAAACAAAGAAAAGCTCTGAAGGCACATCGGGAACCAATGAAAGCACCAAAAGTTAGCACGGCGCCATTGTTTCAGGCTCTAAATTTTAACACAGTTGAATCATTTTTCAGAATTTGCCAACATCAGCAATGTAAACAGTTGAACTTCTCCACGTGTCAGCTTGTTCAGAAATGCTTTGGGAGCAGAGTTTCATTTGAGGCTCATGATAAGGGACAAAGAGATCTTCATGAACTTGAACTCTGGTGATGTGATTGACAAGGTTGCAGAGGAAATCAAACCTATTTTGTAGATATCTTTCACTGACATTACATCAATCTATCAGGTCTGAAATTGACAAGATAGTCGTAGTAGTCAGAAATACAATGCTACTAAACAGACCAGTCACATTGGTTGTGGTCTGTGTCGTCCTGACTCATTTCCGTGGAAGTGCATGCTAGGCTAAGCCATGCAGTTAAGCCTGATTTATGCTTTAGCTTAGCAGCTATGCACATATGCTACGCATGGCCTCTACATCATGTCTAGCATTTATACTTATTATTGTTTGCATCATTCTGTAATTCCACCACCAACCACCGGGTGGCAATGTGTTTTGTTTTGTTTTTTTGTTTTTGTTTTTTTCTGCAGGGCTGTAGCTCATAGTGCTGAGTTTCCTTTTGTTTAGTTCCTGCATGTAGCTCAGACATTGCAACGGAGTAAATAAATTATATTTAAGGTAAGTCTGAGCTGATAGCTGTTTAGCATCAGTCACTTTTTACAGACATTGTAGCAAACTATCGTTCTACGTGACTTGAAAATAACAGAAGAAGAAGAAATAGCAGCAGGATTTAATCTACCACGTAACAAGGTGTCTCAAAATAAATCAGCCATTAGCCATGTATATTCATTTGGCCTTACAGTGCTTCTTTTCTGTTGTATTATTACGTTCACTGGATCGGTGATAAGCCTGTGTTTAAATGTGCTTCTACTGGAGATTGTGTGTAGATTGTAAATGTGTTAACTGTTGGCAACGTACCACAATAGAGACCGAACATTTAAGATTTATCTTAAGCTTTTCACTTCAACATATTGGTGGGGTTCACCCAAAGACTGCTGGGATAGGCTCCATTAGAAAATAAGAAAATGAATGAATAGATGGACATTGGCAGCACTGGTCTAGAGTTTGATGGCTGAAGCAGTCTTTTGAATTTGCCATTCTTGCTTTTTAAAAAAAATCTTCCGCACAAGTGTCGTTGTTTTACTTGTCCTGATGTGAAACTGTTCGTAGCATATCAATGAGTAACATAAAAAAACCACAGGAGACCCCCCCCCCCATGAAAGAAACTCTCCTGAGACCAACTTTACAATCATACAAATATATTAGTTTGTTTTATTCAATTATATCCAATAATACGTCTCCCTTGACTTTGTGTAAGTTATTATAGAAATAAATACAGATCATATTGCAAATGCAGAGACAAGAGTTTGGGATAGTAAGATGTTGGGAAAGAAGGGGGTCAAAGAGTAAATACTGGGTAACGACTGTTTCTTTGAAGGTGTCCAGTAAATGATTGGTGCATGCATCCCGTCTGTGATCCTCCAAGTCAACGCAGGAGTTCCAGTCTGCAAGTTCCAGAACGTTCCTTTACTCTTTTATTTAGCTGCTTCCTCCAAGTGATCCATCGGCTCGGAGACGTACAGTAGTTGTGTTGCTCCACCTTGTTGGCAGCAGGGGGAGTTACTGCACCCCGGCCACATTTGCATGGATATATTTATACAGATATATACGTATATATTTATATATATATTTATTTTATTTTTTTCTTGCCCCATTAGAATACAAAAATAGTGTCATTGTGGCTTTGATAAGTGGAAGACTGAAGCACTCTTTTTGCATTTGGAAGACAAGAAGGAAAGTAAAGAGTCGGGTGATTTCCTTGAAATCTTTCTGGAAGACTCACAATAAGTTGGTTCGTCCATGCAGTACAAAGAAAAAATAAAGAAAGGAAATAATCAGGGACTGATCACAGATGAGCACACACACACAGACACACGTAAAAGATGTGTGTTGGAGTGTGTTTGTGTACGAGGGAGAGACATACGGTGAATGACTAGTCTGCATGCTGCTGGTGAGCCAATTAAATTCCTAATGAGATCAAAGGTTAGCGGTCACTTAGTGGGTCTTTGATTGACAGGTGGATTCTGGGGGATCAGAAGGAAGAGGTTTGAAAGCCCACACATCTCCTCTCCTCGTCAGCTGAGCTTTTTCATATTCAAGAGACACACAGATATGTATTGAAACAGCAAATGAAGCACATCAAACCAACACACATGTAACGACAAAACGTGGGAATTACAGAGGGTACCGCGGTCACGGAGTACCTCATATCTTTTCATCATAGTCACAGTAA
Organism: Arrhamphus sclerolepis; assembly: GCA_037176975.1. NCBI lineage: Eukaryota > Metazoa > Chordata > Actinopteri > Beloniformes > Hemiramphidae > Arrhamphus > Arrhamphus sclerolepis. The sequence continues at coordinate 1,246,916 of JBAMYA010000010.1, forward strand.
TTCCACTGAGAGGCGTCTCAAAAAACACAGTCCAAAATACACACACTCTTAACAAAAGGTTAAGAGACACGCCAGAGAGTAAAGTCACCACTAAAACTTGCGTGGCGCATTAGCTGGTGGGAGGTGAAGTCCCTCAGTGATCGTCCTGCAAAGGTCACCACATTCAGCCACATCTGTGCTGGCGTGGTGCAGGGTGCTGGGGGGGGGGTGTGCAATGCAGATGTGTTCTGGGACAGTGGGTGTGCCCTCGAAAAAAAACAAAAAAAAACAAAAAAAAACACAAACAGATTCATGTATATGTGAAGTTAATGTGTCGCCACGTATGGCGCAGCATCCATCACTGAGGACTACAATATCAAAGTGGCTTTTTAGGAGGCGGTTAAAGAAATAAATCAGTCTGAGGAAGTCTTCCATCTTTTGTCAGGGCACGTGAGCCTCTCGCTTCCTCCCTCTCTTTTTTGTGTTTTCTACTGCATTGCAGATGTGGTGGAGGGACTCCACCTCGAAGTAATGCACGCACGCACACTTTAACAGCTCACAAGCCACCTCACAAAAAGGGCAAAGTGTTAGGAAAATAAAAGCTTGAATAAAACACGCAGTTGGTTTCTATATCAATATTAATGCTTTTCTCCTCATACCCTCCCAAATAATGTGGCTGCACCTCGTTAATGAAGTTTATTGCTTTCTGCTCAAGGACTCATGCTCATTGATTTGGCCTCTGATTTATTCGCTATTTTTCCCCAGACTCCCTTTTCAGTGGACACGCACATATATTCCATCACGGCTACATGGAGATTACAGATGAAGACCGAAGCTGTTAAAGGATGTCGAATATCTGCACACGCTCACAAACATGCCGCCTCCAGGTTGAAGGGAAGTTTGCTGTTTGCGAGAAACGGATCACAGAGAGGAAGGGAAACTTCAAAGGGAGGCTGCGAGGGCACGAGTTAGCTCCGCTAAAATGTGTGACACATGCCTCTCTTCCTCTCCCCGAGTCCTTCACAACCCTGTTTGACCCTCTCTCTGCAGCTGTAATTCGCTCAGTAAGCAGGGAGGGCCCTGACTCGAGAGAAATGGGAGGGAAGGGAGTCCCCGGGGAGAGAGGTGTACGCAGCTGAATCAGATATACATCATTTACCTCCCTTCGATATCAACTCGCACCATTCTCCCCCCCCCATCATTCTTCATTTGAAGAAACGGTGATGCCAAAACTCTCCAAAGGGCCAATATTTAACATTTAAAGCTGAATCTGGGGGACATTCATCAGCAACTTAAAAGCAGTAAATTCAGCCATCGGGAGGCGGGGCTCACTAATCAAACATGTGCTCAGATGGACGGTCGCTGAGATAAATGGGAAACTTTACATCCTGTAATTCAAGCAGAATCATTTGAAGTGAAGCCTGAAGGCTGGTGAGCAGACAGGCTGGAACAGAGAAGCTGATTTCAGGCCTCCCAAAAGACTTCCAGCGGAGGGCAGACACAGCAAAAGACACACAACCACACATAATCATGCAAGCTTTCCACTGACTATAAATTATTTAGTCATTCTACCTCAGTGTGACCCAAAAAGTGAAATGAGTAGCACTGTTTTTTTTTTCATAGCCCCCTTTTAAATCTATACCCTTACTTTGAAAAACCCAACCCCCTCCCCCCGAAAAATATCTGTTCAGTTTTTGTAAGTTATGTCATTAAAAAACAAAACTATTATTTCTTATCTGAAAATACTGAAACCTTGGCTTACTTGCATGAGGAATAACATTTAAAAATAACAGTCACAAACTGGAAATAAAGAGCTCAAATATCTGCACCTCCTATAGCAGAAAAGTGGGGGGGGAAAGGGGTGCAACTTGTAGTGGCAGAGATATCTAATAGATTGCACTTAAACTGCTGAATGTGCAGACGCACGGCTGCCGCGTGAAGATCTCAGCGCTGACTGACGCGGGAGTTTAAAGAGATGGCTCGCTTTAATAGAATCTTGCCACTTTGAAGTCACTTTAAAGCAGAATTAAAGGCAAGAAATGATACGATGGCGAGCAAAAAGGAACATTTGTGGAGCTTTTGCCTCACATGCTATTATTTTCTTTGTCTGCAGGGCATTATTTCTGAGGATTAAAGGAGCCTTCCAGAGATTTTTGTCCTGAATTCCCATAAAGTTCGGAGATGAAGAGAAGAGCATAGAAACAATCTTCTTAACTGTCACGTATCTCTGACCTGAGGCCTAAACATCTCATTTTTGTTTTGCATTTGCTCAGATTAGTCAGTTAGACCTGTGCTTGGTCAGCCAACCTGTTTACTGTCAGGAATAATGATGCTAGTCTGGACCACTGACTGCATAGTTATGGTTAACTATCCGGTCACATGACCCATAAATGTGTTCACAGAGCCTTTTGAAGCCCATTTTTCCTCAAACTGCAAAGAAGCAGGACAAAGCTGTCAAAGCCAACAGCACAGTCAATGGCTAGCTGTCAATCAAGCATGTCATATGACATGATGGCATCTGATTGGTCAGCTTTATTGCTTAATACAAATTTATCTGATGTGGTACCAAAAAAATCCCCACCAGTACAGTTGTCATGGGTGGGAAATCTAACTATAGAGACCAAAACCCATTTCTGTATCAGGCTGTAAAAACATTTAATTCTGATGCAAAGTTGGACCTGTGAACATGGGAGTTAATGGGGGTTTGCACTACTTTGGAGGCAGCACCTAGTGGTCAGTGGAGGAAATGCAACACAATGTCAGCGTTAAGTGAGAATGAAACTAACGAAGGAAGGTTACCGAGGACCCAAAAATCAAGCAGCAGTGGTCAGTGGAGGAGATTAACATCCTTCTTACGTTTCAGTAGTTGATCGAGCTGCAAAAAAAAGTTTGACGAGGGACCAAACTGACAGACAACTGCTGTGCCGTCATGTATGACCCTCTCACATTTGTGGATATTGCTCAGACGGTCGGTACAAACGACATTTTTTGGGGTGCCAGTCACCATTTGGAAATCCCAGTGAGAATTTTAAGACACTGTGATCGTTCTTCGGTTCCAGCAAAAGTTGGACGAAATGGGAAAAATAAGACTTTGAGTTTGTCAATTAATTTTCAATTCGATTGTTTGTAGCTGCAGATTCAGCTTTGTCAGTGTGTTAAATCAATCCTTCCAAATGTGAGCGAAGGTTTCAGTGCCTTCAGTTACCCCACAAACCTTGAAAGTGAAGTCACTTTTGATGATGGATGATGCAACTGGGGAATTCTACTTTCTTATAACAGTGTTTCCTCAGTGTGTGTGGAGTCTGAAGTTACTTGAACCTGTCTCATAAAGGTATCTGGTTGAAATTCTACTTCACTTTCAGGACCTGTAGCAGAGTGTTAAATATTTAGGCTGAAGTTTAAGGTTTACATATTACAATTGCTTATAACATTTTAAGTTTTTAGTCTGTTTATGACAAATCTACATAATCCAAATGAATGGAAAGTTGATCATGAAATGAATCTTAAAATGAAGCCTCAATATTTCTGAGTGTTGTTGCCGTCCAGTCAGCTTGGAGCCCGAACAGATCATCCTAATCACCAGCACCTGGGTTTGGTTTTAAATCAGTCACAGAACAATTTAGTTTATACAAAATTATAATTGTTATGTGCCCAAATTTTGTTAAATTTATGTGACATGAAGCCTTCCTTCGCTGTGAACGTCAGGAGATACATTTTCTTTGGTATTCATGACAGCTAAAAATGCATTTAAAAAAAAAAAACAAATCAGTGGAGTGCTCCTTTAACTACGCCCAGCATGGTAAAAATGCTCTCAAAACGTTAGATTAAAATAAATAAATAAGCATTCTAGCTCTGCTCTATCTAACTAAATCTTTAGCCCTTAACTCTTCTTTTATTTTCATTTACATGGAAATCTGGAAGCAACAGTCATGACACGTGCTTAAAACAAATATTGCAACATAGAGTTCCCAGCCCTTAAAATGCACGAAAGCAAGTGTCACGTTTGCTGAACTCCTCCAGTTCTCCCAGCGAACGCTGTCGAGTCCCAGACGGTCTTAATTCTACTCTGCGGGCAGGAGCCTCGTTTATTTAAACATTTGACTAATTACTTTGCAAATAATAGTCAAATACTTAGTCTGGAACTGGCCATCCAAGGAGGAGAGGTTTTAGTCTGAAAGAAAGGTTGTGTAGAATAAATCCTTTCTTTCTCTCTTTTTTTTTTGCAGTTTGCTTCATCTTGCAGGATTACTTTGCTCAGTATTTGTCCTGGTTCCTGATCACGATATCAGCTATTATTATTTACAAGCGCAGGTTCAGGGGAGCAGAGGATTACGCCTGAACTACGAGGGGTGGGGGGGGCTGTCAATGTTACCACAAATTCCCTGTCCAGTCTCGTTCTGTTTCCGCTCATCATCGCCAATTATCCTCCCCTGAATATTCCCTCTTTCCCTCCTTTGTTTGGTCTCTCTATCCTCAGTGCCGTCTCGTCTTCGTCTCCTGAACGCTCGGGACGCCCACAATACATAAACATTAGGCAGAAACAATTACCCTGCCTGGCATATTGCGCTGAGGAAGTACGGTGTGAGAAATGATTGCTTTTTGTGTGTGTGTTCGTTTGAATGGAGAGAACAAATGGGAACGCACAGAAAAAAACAGTCTCCTGAGAGAAAGAGTACAGAGTAACGTAAAATGCTCCTGACTTCTTTACCTGCGGAGGAGAACAATTAACCAACACTAAAAATGTGATATAAGTTGATTCTAATGCACGTTTCTTTTTCATTCCTCACATGAGCAGCTATTGCTTTCGTCATCATTTACTGTATAACTTTGGTTTCTTAATATAAAAAAAGATGAAAAAAAAACAGTCATGTCATGTAGTCATCTTTAAATCTTAAATAACTTCTCAAGTAAAGAAGGCTTGAATTCCTCATTGCATTTATGCCAAAAAATCTTTAAGATTCATGCATTTAGAAATAAAAAACATAAGTCTTGTTTTTAATTAAGAAGAAAAGAAACAACAACTATGAAAATATTGAAATTTGCACTCTCATAAAGCTTTGTGGCTCATTAAAGGCTGATCACAAAAAGAGTGATGAAAATTAACAAAGCAGAAGCAGAAATTTTCCATAAAAGTAAGTCCAGGAAAAACAGAAACTCCATATTTTTCACCTCCCCTCCATTGTGATTGCAATTCTACAACCAGATGTTGTTGCATGAAGCTTAGCTTTTTTTTAAAAATTTAGTCTTTTTGGATTTTGCACAAGACTGAAAAGCACTAAACTTCCTGCAAATTGAGGCTCAAAACTAGAAAGAAGAAAAAAAAAAAGAAGCAAATAACACTGAAGGATAAGACTCCTGATTTCTGCAGGTCCTTGTTGCAGTTTTAGGGATGTTATTGGAAACTGTTGCCATGAGAAACCTGGCTGAAGAACCAATAACACTTCTCCAAACTTGTTAGTCGGTAGAAGATGGAAGGTCGAATTACGGGGATGCAGATCACTTATGCTACCCTGTCATGTGGGTTTGTTTTGGTAAAATGACGCGTAACAAAAACTAAAGAATAAATGCTCTACACGTTTCTAATCCAACATCTGTATGAGGGTCCCATCTGAGATACAAATGGGTTGAAAAATGAAACCCTTACGGTTTCTTATAGGGGTCCATCCACATTTTCAGGTCATTTATCTCTCCCGTGGGCCCAACATGCATTCTCATCAGGCTGCTTAAAAGCAGACAAACAATTAGAAATCTGACCTCGTGATCAAAGTTCAGTTTCTGGCAATAAAAAAAAACAAAAACAAAGAAGGAAACATGAAGTTACAAAAGTGAAACATACTTGCTCGCTGTTAGTAAATCTCTTTGTGCTGCAGAAATTCAGCTTCAGGGATGATTTCAGCTGTTTAGACTGAACCTCGCCAACTCTGGTCACACAGCAGAATGGGGTTATGGGTAAAATATGGAGAAGAAAAAAGGTACAATCTCTGCTTCTGCTGCATAAGTCACAAGGTTGCAACACTGAAATTAATAAATTCATTTTATACAGTTATGTGCACTGATTTGCTTGTGCACTTTTCTTTTTTAATCTTTTTTTTTATACATATAACAGGGAATTATCATAATCTACATGAGCATAGATGCTTGGCATTTCAGCGTTGCCATGGCTGCACACAGAAAAAAAACCAACAAAACTCAAAAGGCTCCTCTCCCTCCAGATATTTATCTTTCCTTTTCACCGCTCAACTTAGGTGCATCAACACCAAAATCAACACAATCATATCTAATTTTGATTGATTTTTCCGGTGTGATGACCTGCTTAGAATCTGTCTAACAGTCAGCGATAAATTAAATTAAATCAAACTGAGCATCTGGTGTTGGGCTTGGATGGCAGATTCAGAAGTTTAACTCTGGTTGGGAATGACTTTAAGAGTGCAAAAGTGCACTTCAAAGGCAAACTCCATGATAGCAACGTGGAGCACATCTGCAGGAACTATTCACTTTAAGATAGCAACGCAATTTGGGTGAAATAATGAAATAAAATCATTTTTTTCTCCTGTAGAACAACACTGCGCTGAGCGAATGAGAGACTGCAGATGCTACGAGGACCTCGAGGGTTTGTGTAAAATGCATGGCCAACCACAGTGAAGAAAGCTATTCCAGCTCAGTTGCAGCTCCATCACTACCTCATCTCGCTGATCACATCCTCATCATCTCCCAGAACCTGAACACACACACTCCACACACACACACACACACGCCACCGTAACGGTGCATGTGAGTGCATCCATGAGTGTTAATGTATGCCACTGTGTTAAACGTGTTGACTCATGAGGTCTGTTTTTGTGGTTGTGACCTATGGACATCAAGACGATGGAGTGTGTGCACATGGTACACACACTTCTGCATATGTGTGTGTAAATGTCAGTGTATAAATGAGAGTGTGTGTGTGTGTGTGGTTATGCAGTGTGCCGAGGGAGCTCTTGGCCCCTTGTTTAAGGGTCAAAAGATTCTGATCAGCCCAAGACTCCATTAGCAGAGCTGGAGGGACGGGAGGGGGTTTGTTGGGGGGGATTCTTGGTTCTTGTGCCACAAAGTGGAAAATTGAGTTCCATGTCACAAACTAATCAAACCGTGCCAAAAGGCGGATGGAAGAAGAGGGAGCCACATGCGTATTATGTATACGCACACACATAAACGCACACAAACACGTACAAATATGGCAGAGAAGTATTCAGGCCGTCTCAGAAAGTTGCTGACGCGCACAGAAGATGTGGACTGAGCAGATGGCTGCAGAACCAAAGTCTGCAAAGGTCTGTGCGACAGCCGCACATGGGCATGGCTCTGTGTCGAGATAACATTAGCGTCGAACCCTTCGGGGAAATAAAAACACACAAACACATTGTGAAGAATGTGCTGCAGAGGGACGGATTTGCTCATCCCACCCGTTGTGATAAAACCAGGAAGACCTCGCTGGGACATTTGGTTGAGTGGAAATAAGTCGTCGACGATGGCTAGAAGGTAGAAGGTGTCCTTCCAGCCGGTGAAACACGCTGTGGTGACATGCTTTACAACTCTTCATGGAGTTATTGCTTTTATACCCCAGGTTCTGCCAACCACGGAGGCGGTTAAATAAGAAGGTGGAGGGCTGGGGTCTGGGAAGATAAAAAGGGGGCTTCCCCTCTGCTTGGACCCGCTCCTTTTCTTCAACGTTTTTACACCAGTGTTATAGGGTTCACGTAACAGGCAGCAGGTGGGGGGGGGCGAGCTCCAACAGCCTTGTTCAGGTGTCCTCTGGCGGCCATTGCCCCCGTGTCATCCACCCCTCCTCTCCTCCACTGTCTCTCTCAATGCTAGGAGGAGGAGGTTTTGGTTTTGGACTGAGCATCTTTCTTGCCGTTCGGGAGCACTGGTGAGTCACTGGAGGTCTTAGGCGTTTTTCTGGGCGGACTCTGTTCAGCTACATCGTGTAGAGAGGGCTCCCTGTACATGGCCACTGGGGGGCGAAAACGTAGACAGAAAAATGGTTAAGTTCAAACAAATGACTTCCTGCATGAGTGATGAAAGCTTTTTCTTACTTTTCTTACTCTACCGACAATTCTTGTGAAACAAAACATTTTAAACCTCTTTGAGATGTTCTGAGATACTGTCTACTTGAAGTAAATAAGCTCTTCCCACTCTCAAGGTTGGGCAGAGGTTCATGCCAGATTCACACTGTACAATTTTGACCCTCTCTGATGGAAGAGGAGGATTGTGGGAAAAAAATCCACCGTCATCGCTCTAAAACGGTGGTGGATCTCACCATGAGACGGGAGCAAAGATGAACGACCAGCGACCGCCTGCGACAGATATCGGCAGCGTCAGAAATCTGGAGGAATCTGCCTCTGCAATCTCTGTCAGCTAACGTAAACACCAGCGCGTCTGCACAGCACAGTAGCCTAGCAACAACAACGCCAAATACAGGAAGGAGACTAAAGGAAGCAGACTAAAGGAAGCAAACTAAAGGAAGGAGACTAAAGGAAGCAGACTAAAGGAAGAAGACTAAAGGAAGCAAACTAAAGGAAGGAGAATAAAGGAAGCAAACTAAAGGAAGGAGACTAAAGGAAGCAGACTAAAGGAAGGAGACAAAAGGAAGCAAACTAAAGGAAGGAGACTAAAGGAAGCAAACTAAAGGAAGGAGACTACAGGAAGCAGACTAAAGGAAGGAGAATAAAGGAAGCAAACTACAGGAAGGAGACTAAAGGAAGCAGACTAAAGGAAGCAGACTAAAGGAAGCAGACTAAAGGAAAGTCTGTGATGACAATGCTTTCATCACGTACGTAGGAAGAGACGAACCCTATAAAATAAAACTGATAAAGTCATCTTGGATGCTGTTGGCTGGTTAACAAGTAAGACCTAAATATGAAATGCATATCCTGAACAAAACTCATGTAAAGACCTTAAATTTGTTTAATTTCTACTTTTGTAAATGTCATCAGTGTAAACTGACAGGAGGACGAATCCAAACAGATTCCAGGTTTGTCTTGGTGGACATGCTGGACTGTGGACAGGAAAGTATGATGAGCCAAAACCCGGAGAGGACTCATTATTGTGTTAAAAAAAAGAAGAAGAAAAAGAAAAAGTTCACGCCCTCTGATCCAACTCTGCCCAACAAAGAAAAAAACAGTTTCTGGTGTGCCAACATTTGAAGGGAGGAAGAAAAAGGAGGAACCTGGTGTCCATGGGAAGAACCCCAGCAGAACAGCTGCAGCGGCAGGCCATGGCTGCTCATGAAAGGTTTCGCCTGGAGGCGGGGAGGCCGACGACTTGATCGTGAAGAAAGTCGATTGTTCCCCGCTGAAAGGCAAAAAGCCCAGGAGGGGGAATATCAGCGTGGGGGAATATCAACATATTTGACAGACTTCAGCATTATGAAAAAAAAACTTCTTCTTCCTCTCGCAGGACGGGAGGTGGTTTTGTTTTTCCACCCACCACCGACCTGTCACACTCCCATCAGGCCCCCCGACTGGCTCGTGTCATTGTTTGGGCCCCGAGAGTTCAAAGCAGGCCCTTTAGGAGCCGCGCAGTGTGCGCTGACACCATGTAATGAAATTAGTGGTTGTTGCTAAACAGGTTTCAATCAAAGAGTCAGAGCCAAGACCTGCAGCCGGCCGCTCATGAATCACCTCTTTCAGCAGCTTATGGCAGACCGTCTGGGACATTGTTGCTGCCGTTGGCGAGCCATCACTCAGCCAGGTAGTCCCATCGAGAGTCTAAACATCTTCAGGAGACCTGGCTGAGAGCGCAGCCACGGCAACGGTTGTTAGGCTGGGGGGGTCGGATGGAAACGGGTAACAGGCAAATCTTTAATAACTACATGTGAAAGTCCTGGAAGTTCAGGAAAGTGCAGTTCCCCCAATGACTCCTAGAGGACCAACTCCTGAAGCAAGTCAGTCATGTTAGACCCAGAGCCAATTTTTAAATAATTAATCAGAACTCTTTATATCAAATTTGATAAAGTCATGAATTTTTGTGGAATTATTGATGTGATTATTTTTGACTGACTGCTGGTGTCCTTTGGTGAGAAGCTTAGCCTCGCCGACTTTGTCAATAAACAGAGGTCTCTCCAACGTTGTCTTAAGTTCCACTGTCGTAATTCTCCTTACCCTGCTGGTCTTCAGCAGAAGGGTCCCCCTAAGATCCAGGTTCTGGTCCAGATTTGTTCCCGAGAGGGAGTTTTATTCTTGCAGCTGATGGTGTTACCATGTGCTCAGGGGTCATGCTCTGGGTTTCTAAAGCACCTAGAGATGACTTGTAGCTGTGTAATTAAATTAAATTGAATTTAATTGAATTAAACCCTTTTCAGCTTCATCATGGACAGGAGATGTAAAGTAACTCTGGTATGTTGATGCAGATTTAGTTCAGAGAGAGTTACCATGGTAACAGAGACGAGATTTAGTTCTGTCAGTTTCGATCATAACAGAGACCATGTTTTATTCACAGAGTGAGTAACCATGGTAACAGTGACCAAATTTAGTTTAGTCAGTCACCATGGAAAAAGAGGCCAGGTTTAGTTTAGAGTCAGTTACCTTGGTAACAGAAACCAGGTTTAGGTCCATCAGCTAAGATTGTAACAGAGACCAGATTTAGCTCAAGGGTAAGTTACCGTGGCAACAGAATCAAGGTTTAGTTCACAGAGTCAGTTACCATGGTAACAGAGACCAGTTGTAGTCACAGAGTCAGTAACCATGGTCACAGAGACCAGACTTAGGTTAGACTAAGCTACCATGGTGACAAAGACCACGTTTTATTCACAGGGTGAGTTACCATGGTAACGGAACCAGGTTGTAGCAGCACTCCCGGGAACCCCAGTTCATCAGCTGAGCATCGTGTAGATGAGGATCAGAACTTCGCAGCTCCTCTTTTCAGCTCCAGCTGAGTGTAGTTCCATCAAACATGAGGATGGATGCGTAGGACAGGGCCGCATCAAACACCTAATGCTAATTTCACTGTTTCACACAGACCACAAAAGAGGAGACATGTGACCAACTCCACAATCGTCAGCATTTTTTACTTTATAACATGTTAAAGGTTTTTTCTCCCACAAGAAAAAACAAAAAAACTTAATTGGGTTAATTTTTAACTAGGTTTATCTTAATTTTTTTTTAAATTATTCTATTATATATTATTATTTCTACAAACACTCCTAAAGTGATTGCTTTGAATCGCTGCTGCTTTATTTGCACTTGGCATTATGGGAATTAATGTACCTGACATTCAACAACAGCGGATGCCTCGTGGCCTCTTCTTTACATTTCACCATGTTCCTCCTGAAAAACGAGCACCTTTTACTCCAGCAGACATTAACATAATAATGACTGTCGTCTAATTGTTTCATTAAAATCAGTTGTTCTCCCCGAAGACCTGAGTCGGCGTTCTGGATGTTCGCCAGGGACAAGCTCAGGTCGCCGGGGAAACAGAACGTTTGGACGTATGGACAGTAAATACTGGATGATGAACTAAATTCTGTATGTTATGTCAGCGCCTTTAAAAGGTCACAAAGTGTAATCGCTCTGAAAGCTGGCGGTTCATTTGGAGCTGCATGCTGACACAAGCGCTCATGCATGCACGCAAACGCGCTCATGAGGATTTTGAAGAGGACGTCCTTCCTTCACTGTTTAGTTCCCGCCAGCGCCCACGACTCCTGGAGGCTCACGAAACCTGCCAGCATTTACGTTTCTAAGCATTTACATTTAAATTATTCGGTAGCTGCGACCTGTGGAGTGTGAGTGTGTGATTGTGTGTGTGTGAGCTTCATTTTACATGTGTGAACAGGAGAACGTGAGTCACGCTTTCTGCTCATGTTCATTTATTACTTTATTACACCGTTTGTCTAACAGAGTTAAAACAGGGTCTTAAACGGTCTCAGACTGCGAGACTGAAGTTCTGCTTTGGTTACTACTTTTCTCTGAAGCACGGATTAAAGGGAGGGTAAGTAACGATTGTTTTCTAGTTACACTTGAGGTGCTACATGCGGCTTGCTAGCCTTGTGAAGGGCTCGTTAGAGCCCGACATGTAACAACGACCTGAAGTGTTAAAAAAAAAAAAGTAATAAAACCAAAAATGTGAGAACTGACCAATTAAGTAACAGGAAGCTGAGCCAAAAACATGATAACTTGTTACATTTTGGGTCATTTTTGGTACATTAGCCACCAGTTATTACATTTTGGTTTTTATTCTATTTTTTAATAACCTTTCTGGTTGTTGTTACATATTGGGCTCCAACAGAGCTTTTAAAATAAAAATAGTGAACCAAACTGTTTTTATTTTAAAAGTAAGATGGCTTGTTCTGTTCTTTGACTGGTTCTGGGTTTTCCTGGACTGGTTTGGGTCAATAGCTCCACAAAGCAGCTATCTAAGCTATCTTCACTGCCGGCTGCTGGGCTACAAGTCGCTCAGTCACCTAGAGCATGAAACTATGGCCCTGGTGTCAATTCCTCTGGTCCTGGTTTCAGGTCCTCTGGACTGGTTTCAAATCCTCTCGTCCTGGTTTCAGGTCCTGTAGTCCTGGTTTTGACATTTTCAGTATTGTGGTTTGTTCAAAATCCATTTTATGCTTCTGAACAAGACTGATCATCTTGCTGTTGCAGTGGCTCTTCATGGTGGGTTCTGTGGGATCTGGTGGGTTCTGGAGGGTTTTGGGGGGTCTGGTGGATTCTAGGGGGGTTCTGTGGGGTCTGGTGGGTTCTGACAGGGTTCTGGTGGATTCTGGTGGGTTTTGGGGGTCTGGTGGGTTCTGGGGGGTCTGGTGGTCTGTGGGGGGCTATGTGGGTTCTGTGGAGTCTGGTGGGCTCTGGGTGGTTATGTGGGTTCTAGTGGGTTCTGGGGGGGTTCTCGGGGGTCTGGTGGGGTCTATTGGGTTCTGGGGGGTCTGGTGGGTTCTGTTTGGTTCTAGGGGTTCTGGGGGGTCTGGTGGGTTCTGTGGGGTCTGGTGGGCTCTGGGGGTGGGGTGGGGGTTTGCTTCCCAGCACATTTCCATTTTCCAGCAGATTTGTCAGCAGCACTGAACTAAAGCAGCAACGTTCCTGTGAACAGAGCCAGAGCTCCGTCTGATGAATAAACGGGACATGAATGCATTTGTTTGTTTGTTTGTTTGTTTGTTTGTCGCTGTCGTGTGCTGCAATTAACTCCAGCAGCACCGTCTATACATCAACTTCCTGGAGGCGGACGAGTCTGAAATGAGCGACTCCTCTAATATCTGATATTCACAAAATCCCCTTCATTCTTCAGGCGCCGTGGGGGGGCGGGGGGTGTCTACGGGGTAACTGGGGTGCGGGGTGACTGATGGCCTGGGTCGCAGCTCACGCTCGCATTATAAACAGAGCGCGTCGCTTTCAGAGGGGTCAATTATCGTTCCGTTCGCTCAACGAAGGAAAACTGGTCTGCAGCAGAACGTCACTCCTCCTTCACCTGTTTGGTGGTGGTAAAGACTTTAGTCCTGTTCCTCTTGAGGACTGCCTCTAGAGAGGAGATGAGGAGGAGGAGACTAGTGCTAGACCAGGTCTACCTCTAGGTCTAGAGATCTAGAGCTAGATCTGGTCTAGAATTCTGAATGTTCTTTTCCATTAATTTCTGATTAAGAGCTGATCCCAACTGCAGACCAGGAACCAAAGCAGCTCCTCCCATCTGCTGCCCAGCCCCTCCCACCTGCTGCCCAGCTCCTCCCACCTACACACATCTACATAAGGTGTGAAATTCTGTGGAAGCAGCAGTTGTACTTAGGATTGCCCTCACCATCATCACCATCATCATCATCATCATTATTAGGTCATGAGTTTTGGATCTGATTGATTTGAGATCGACAGCTCAGCTGTGCAGACAGATGTCCACTGCAGCAGGTCCACGTCCATCCTGGTAACTGAAAAAATCACAGCTCTAATGACGGACTGCTGCTCATGAAGGTTCTCTGTGGTCTCACAAGGGGGGTGGACTGGGGGGTGGTCCAGCATCCACTGAGGACCAGCACCACATGTCTGTATTTGTCCAACAGAACTCAGGACTAGATGACATGGAACCAGGACCAGAGGACCTGGAACCAGACCAGTACCAGAGGATCTGAAACCATAACAGGACCAGAAGAGATGAAACCAGGACCAATAGAGGTCTGCAGGGAGCCTCCTTCCCTCAGCTCTAGTGGTCAGTAAAGGAACTGCGTTTTTTTAATTTATCAGACAAGCAGCCCGGATGTAGCTCTTTGGTTATTACAAATTTTCAGAAATATAAGATTATTTATGATCTTTTGAATCTAATTTCCAACATATAAACCTACCAGACCCCTCAGATCATCTGGATCTGGTCTTTTATCAGTTCCCAGAGTCAGAACCAGACATGGA
>JBAMYA010000010.1:1270321-1290403 GCA_037176975.1 Arrhamphus sclerolepis
TTGGGAGCCGTAAGAGCCGGTTCTTTTAAGGGAGCCGAGCCTAAAGAGTCAAATCTTTGAAAAGAGCCGAACTTCCCATCACTAGAGTGGAACAAACAGGTCTGGAAGCCTGTCCGATTACCCCCACCTTTCATCAATCACAGCATGGCTGTCTTAGCTTATGTTAGCCTACAATGCTAATTAATATTACTTGACTTTAATTCTTATCAGTTTTGTTAAACACTGTGACTCGAGTGGATGCAAAGAAATGAAGCCACGCCTTTGTTGCCTTATAGGCTGGATTATTGAAATGCTTTACTTTCTTGCAGTACAGTCATGTTAAAAACCTTCAACTGGTCCAAAATGCTGCAGTATGAGTACTAACTAGAACTAGGTAGAGAGATATCACAAATCAACAGTTCAAAGCTTCATTAAATCTCGAGTTGAATTCAAAATATTACTTCTTACATGCAAAACCTTGAATGACAAAGCTCTATATCAATATATGTGAAGAGTCCCATATGGTCCTTGTAGAACACGTGATGTTCCAAGAGTCTGTAGGTCTAGAAAGGTCAGCAGAGCCTTTAGCTACCAGGCTCCTCTATTATGGGATCAACCTCCAGCCTTGGTCAGGGGGGCAGACTCCCTCTCTTCATTAAAGTTGGACACCCCTCACAAGCTAATGTTTGCTTCCAGCTTCACTATATAAACATGGTTAAAAATCAATCAAACACATTTACAACAGTTAACAGTTCAAATCAGGGAATAAAATAAACCACTTTCCTCCTGCTCCTTCAACTTTTTCAGTAATTCATCTCACATTCGTGCTGCTCTCTGCACAAATCCTGTGACCTACTCTTCACCACAGCTCTGCAGGAATACCAAGTGAACTGAATAACTCGGAGAGGCCGTCAACACTCCTCCCCTCACGCCTCATCTCAGCCAGTCTCACAGAAAGGAGCCGCTCGCTGTTAGAGAACACAGCGCGATGATGGATGTGGTAACTTTATCGCCGAAGACACATCCATCCCAATTAACTGGTTTTGTGACACAAGGCAGGAACATGAAACTCGTAAAAAGAGAAGTCCACTCAGAGGAACTCGCGTTCAGTGCAACGCATGTGTACTTGAACCTTTTCAACCCAATTAGGTTTGGCATCCTGCAAAGTGTCTTATCATACATCTTTCTTCTGGTGTGTATATGACCTGTGTCATATTTCTACAGACTGTTCGCACTCATCAAACCGCAGGACTTACGTCCTCCTTCTCAACTCGCTGCGACTGTCGTGAAGAGGCAGCAAGTCTGTGGTTTTGGCTCATGATGAAGCTGCAGCAGTTTTCAGAGAGATGTCCTAAATCTTCCTCCAGCTCTTTTTCTTTTGTTCCACATCAGCTCCTTTCTCTTTTTTTTCTAGCTCTCCTCCTCCATGATTTAGCTCCTCTCCAAGGTGGGTCATGTGAGTGGGGGCATTCCCTATTTAGTGACTGTTACCTCCATCCATCTCAACAGGAGTCCCCAGCGGAGAGCTTAGAGGAGACCACGAGCAGTGCAGAAAACAAGGCAGGGAAGGGCGGTAAAAAGATGAGAGAAAAGACTGAACAGTAAGCAAGCAAGTTAACATCAAACTACACGATTCACATAGTAATTTCAGGTTCTATTAAAAATGTTCCTGCAGAATACAGGGAATACAAGGAAAACAGGAATTCAGTCTTGAGTGAAGGAACTGGATCTCTACCAGGTTAAGACGGTTGGTCGATACCAAGAATGACAAACTTAGACTGGCGACCTGTCCAGGGTGGACCCCTGTCTTTCACTCAAAGTGGACTGGGATAGGCTCCAGCAGACCCCCATGACCCTGCACAGGAAATAGCGGGTATAGATGATGGATGGATGCTCAGTTAATGGTCAAGCCATCAAAATGAAATGAGTAGCTAATAGAGGAACTAACCCTTTCTCACTTTTTTCCCAAGAATTACTTGGTAATAAAGCAACACTTTGTGTACCATATTGTAAAGTGTTACCGCCACATGGAATGATTTATTTGGGGATACTTCTATCCCATTCTTCCGACTACCGCATGCCTCGACCCAGGGAACAAGCGTTACCTTGAAATACCTCCCAGAGCGTTTCCTCTCCTGACATTTTGTCAAATGTGGCATAAAAGAGCAAAATTAACGCTGCGTACGATGATCACGTAAATCTCCCCAAACTGAACCCGACTGCATTATAGTGTCAGTTGGCGACGTAGCTGTTGTAGTAAACATACTGTAACTGTCAATGGTTCACATTTAAGTATCTCAGTGAAATTCAACATTTTTGCTGCCAATACATTTCAACTTGTTATTTGAAAATGCTATAAAAAAGGTATGCTAACAGCAACATACACTTAACTTCAGTAAAACTTTAATTCTGACACAATATTATCATTTAGCCATGGCATCTTTTACATTTAAAACTTTGGAGCCACTAGGTCACTTCGTGTACATGAAAATACTGAAAACTCATTTTCAGCCGATGATAAGACTTCAGGCAAAATATTCCATTAACAATTTGATGAACACTTTCAAATCTTGTCTTTCTGCAGTCAAATTCTTCAGGTCTGAGCTCAGGTCTGGGACTTTTAGATTTTGGGAAAATCCTCCAGCTGTGACAGTTGTACGGTGACAAGATCAAATAGGGATTATGTGATGTCACAGAATTCAAATACAGCCTTTGTAAACAATTTTCATTTTACATTCAAATAAAGTTTATTTCAGTCAGACAAGGCTCTCAGCAAAGACCCTACTAATGATAATACATTTGAATTTTGGGGCTAGACTCTGAACGGATAAATCTGCACTTTTAAGCCATACATGAGACATTGGACTTGAGGGTGGATAACTTAATCCCCCTTTGGAATTGGAGCTGTGGAGGAGTTATAGGAAGGACTGGCAATGGAACATGAGAAGGCATGCGAGACACTGGAACATCCTGTTCTTTGAAGAGAGCAATCAGCATTTGGAGAAAGAGCTGGCATAAAAACAGATAGAACAGCCTCAGAGTTGGTTCTCTCAATTTAAATTCAATTTTTTAGTAGAAGGAACCATTGTCCACCAATCGTTTGTAAGAAAATGCTAAACCCTGAAAGTAGAATACTCAGATTATTTGGGATATCATATGATGAGCCTGTAGACTTTATAACATATTCTGCAAGTGTTGTTTTACTTGGCAGTCATGCACGTTCACTGGAATTAGGGACGGGAACTGATCAGGTTTGAATCGATACCGTTATCAGTCAGATTCTTGGTCAGACCTCTCCAACGTGTTAGTGGTTAGGTTAAGGTCAAGTCTTTTGTTGATTGGCTGTTTACATTTTCACAAACAATAATGGAATAAATAAGTTTAGAGATTTGTTTTTTTTATGAAATTTGGGCTCGACTCTCACCTCTTTACTGGAATGTAAAAACTTTCGCTTCCTATTTATACTGGGAGGTTGGGATTTCTGAGTACGGAGTGGGAAACTTCAACTGGAATGTCCCCTGAAGTCAGAGTTCCAAGTCGGAAAATCAGACAGTCCTCACCACCCCGTTGACAATCGAAGATGGCTGTCCTGGGTGTAAACAATAGAAGCTCCTGTAATATTCCATTTATTTACACTTCTGACTTGTGTTTGTGACACTGAATCAGCCATATACATAGTATTGATTGACTTACATATATGGAAAGTTATAGTGTACATCTTTTTCATGTGGTACGTGCGAACTACAATGCAAGGCATGCTAACAATGGCTAACAACAGCCCTGCAGTTGCTTATATTTGGACAAAGCAAGCACGAGAATAGCTTTCATAGACATTGACATCTTGGTTTTTGACATTTTCTTCCCGTTTAATGGAGGTTGGCAACTTTTTTCTGACTTTGCAACTGATAACTCAGCTGTGATGTCATTCCCAGCTCCGACTTCCAAGGTAAATGGAACGCAGCATTAAAGTGACTGAGAGTTTAAAGTTGGTGGTGTCATATTGTATCAGTATTTGAATACTTGCATGAACCTACAACTCTTTATCAATGTTTTTCTTATTTTTAGCCATTTGAGAACAACAACAGACAAGGACAGACAAGGATGGTGATCGTAAAAATACAGCCTCATTTCTTTATTTCTTGTTTATTCCTTTCTTCTTGTTATATAAAATATATTGTCGGTACATTTGGGGAACCCCACAATATACCACAGTATGTTTGTCTCTGCCATTAAATCCCACATGAAAAGAGGCAGATTTTGGGTTTTATTTATGGCTGTAATCTTCACTTTCTCAGTGGGTCTGCATTCATCTGTCCTCGCTAAACATTCACAATGTCAAAGTTTTACTTTTCCCAACTTTCCCCAGTTAACTGCAGAAAGTTTGGCCAAAGCTGGCCCAGTGTAAGGGAGTCCGGCCCAATTATGTCTGCCTGCCTCTGTCAGATTGTTTATACCTGGCTGCACATGTGTGTTTGTGGGGATGTGGAGAGTGGCTAAATTGCACAAGGGAGTACACGCACGTTTGCGAACAGGTTGCTTCTTTCTTTTTCTTCTCCTTTTTGCAGTGCATGAGGCTTAGACTGCATAACCACGCCGACTCTCTCTCACACACAACCCCCACCACACATCACTCCTCCCTTCCTGCCTCCCCCCTTCCTCGCTGCCATCTCTCTACCCGGGAGGCTTTTCCACAGCACACAGCTAATAAAGTGGGCCAGGTCCGCGGCTGAGCACTATTTTTATCAGAAAGCAATTTTCAGGTGGCGCCCACAGGTAAGCAGGTCCCAGCCGCCTCAGACAATGAAACTATAACAAGGAGTTTCCCCCCTCCATTAACCTCTGCTGGGCTACTCCCATATGTCCCAGTTCACCATGAGCACTGCCCAACTTCTGCATAGACCTCCACAAACCTCCATACACCTGCTCTTTATTCCTGCAATAACAATACCTTCACAAGAACATATCATTGTCCAAATTTTTCAGGAAGCGAATAGATGCATGTCAGATAAGTGTAAAATGAGTATTCTTGTTTACAATGCTTGCTCAGTATCCATGATTTAAGATTTGAGATGAGTCAGGCAGAAATGGAAGGACAGACCTTAACTGGGAAAAGTACATGTGTGGAGAAGAGATAAATAAAGGTTATGTTAAGGTAGCTGCAACAAAAGGGTGATGAGACAGTTTTTATTGACGGGGATGTGTAAAGACGGAGATAACAGCCCTTCTGGCCTCTTCTTTCAAACAGCTGATGTCTGATTTTAGTATGGAAATGTTTCGCAGGAGACAGACTTTCTGGCATGTTGAACTTTGTGAGATATTTTCAATGCGGGTTGGTTTATTTGTAGTAATATTTATGATTTACAAGGAAAATCCAAAACTTTACCAAGTATATATTTATTATTAGATTAGATATCGTTGGTCTCACCTCAATGCGCAGCATGGGCTTTGGAACCAATCTTCTTGAGAAAGCTTGAACCTCGTTTCACCCTGGACTTACTCAGGTTACTCCGGCTTGGAGCCTGTTCCCCAGTGGATGAGGTGCCACTGTAGGACACCAACTAACATGGCTGACTTGCAGTCTGACCCTCCGAACACCCCAAATATATTTATGTGCCTCTCCTCTCTCTCTGTCCTCTCTCTTTCTTTTCATCTTTTATCTTGCTGGTTTTTAGCAGGTCCCACCCCATATAGCCAGGATCTGCTCAAGGTTTCTTGAGGGAGGAGAGGGAGTTTTATGCTTGCTATTCTTCGACTTGAAGCATGTAGAGACAACTTGTATTGTAATAGATTCTATATAAATAAAATTCATTTGAACTGAACTGGGTTGTTGCAGTTCAGGTGGGGTAATGGGCTCTTATGGTCATCTGCGCTGATGTTATGAATGGTAGTACCAGCCTTCTTGGGGTCGTTAGCAGGGGTGCTGGAAGGTGCTACAAAAGGGGACTTGCCTGGTGAAGGGTTAAGTAGGAGAAGAGTGTCAAGAGATAGTGATGCATGAACCACTCTGTAGCGGTCTGTTTTGGTGACGAGAGAACTGTTAGTTTCATGGCTCCTTGGGGATCTTGCAAGATGTTGCAATCATGATGTTGGCCTATTGATCAGCTTATAAAGATCAGCTTTCTTTCTTTATTTTATACAGTTGGCAGTAGTTTTAGATTTTAACTGAGATCAGAGAATTGATTTTTGGTTCTCTGAAGGTTTACCATATTTGGGAGTATTTCGCTGTGGTGGCTTAGTATCCATCCATCCATCCATCCATCCATCCATCCATCCATCCATCCATCCATCCATCCGTCCATCCGTCCATCCATCCATCCATCCCTTATGACTGATTGCACAGTTGGACATATGTCTAATCAACACGTGTCACGTGTGTTTTAATTATTATTTTTGAGTCACAAGTGGGAGAACAGGGCAGAAAGAGGTGGCGTATCTAGTAAAGCGGCTCCAGCACAAGACCTTGAGGCGCCCCAGTGAAGAAACTATGAGATGATTTTCCTTGTCGTAACATCACAATATTACGCTTCACCCGGGTACAAGTCAAACCAACAGGAGAGTACAATGGGAAGGATGCCATGGTCAATTAAGTCAAAAGCTACAGATAGATTTAGCTACAAAAGAACTCACACCTGCACCAGAACTGCACCAGAACCTTAACCGTGGGCACAAATATGTCCACATCAATGAAGATATTAAAAAAAGATCTTATTTATCTCTAGTTAAAGTGAAGGATTGGTGAATTAAAGCAAGGGAATTAATAAGAATGAGCTGATAGTGGTGGTAAAATGTTTGAGTTTGAGGGAAGTCTAAGAAGAAAAGAGTGAACAGAGGTAGAGGACAAAACTAGGACAACAAACAAATCAAGATAGGGGAAATATTATAAATAAAAGAGGTTCACAGGATGGCCAAAAGCAAGGCAACACAAAAGCAATGATGATGCAGGGAAGAGAAAAAAATGACCAGCCAAAAGAGATGCCAAGAGACACAAATGGCCAAACAGGGAGCAAGACAGAATGACAGGCAAGTAAAAGCTGTACAAGTGCGACAGGCGGCAGTGAGGTAGGCGATGAGGGGAGGAGGGAGCGGGAAGAAAGATGTGCACGGTGGCGGTTGTTGCTCCCAGAGGAGACGTAATGTTCGCTAGGAGTCTCGTTCTGTCAGGCCATCCTTCTCCCCCTCTGTCTCTCTCCAGCATCCCCCCCATCTTTCCATCTTCTATTCTCTCAAGATTGTGACAACAAGCAGCCCTGTTTGTTATTGCTGGTGCTAAGATCCAGCCTGTCCTGCCAGCTGCTTTATACTAAAGAAGTCTGGGAAGGACCGGCCATGTATACTGCATGGATTCCCACGAGGAAATTCCACTGCATGTACGAGACAGAACATTAAAGTGTTGAATTTCTAACTTTCATTCATTTTCAAAGCCAGTTTTTGCAGTCAAAACAATTTCCCCTTTCAATCTGATATTATGTAAATACAGAAAACCAAAAAACATTGCTTTGCAATGACTCACTGCTCTTTTCTCCTTTTCACCTCAGTCGTTACATCATTTAATCCTCCAAAAACAAGAGTCTCTGTAGGACAAAAGGACATCCGCTCAATCATTTAGCGCATCACTCCCTCGCCACTGTGTGTCTTGTGCAAAACAGCTCTCAAATCTACAATTTAAGGTGTTAAAAGTGCATGTTTTTTCTTCATAGCAGACTGCTTTTTCTCACTGAAAGCATCACTAAAATGTTTTTTCTGATCTATAAACATCTCTGCATCAAGCAAAGAAACGCTGAAGACAGAAAAATCCGTCCTTAGTGAAGTAATTACTCCATCTTTGAGCTGCTTTCACTACGTAGCTGAAAATGTGTCTGGTTGTCTGAGAAAACCAGGTTAAACGAAACCAAAGAGTGGAGGTGAGGACTTCTTTTACGCTATGTAATTATTTATTTATGATGTGTGTTTGCAAAGGAAACACCAGTGCCAGCTGCAATTACATGAGCTCCACGTCTGATATGTAGATAAAGTGGAAATTGGATTTAGTGTTTGTTTGTTTTTTTACATAAGAAATATTCAGATAGAATTAAGTGTTTCAGAATATATAAAAATTTCCGGCTTTTTAATAGATATGGTATCTCTCACGGCTCTCAGCCTCTGTGGTACACTTCTGCTACGTGACTTAATCAACTCGATCAACAAGTAACAGTTAATGTTTACCCTGTACTCTCTTAAACTGTTTTTGTAATCAAGACCCATGTATCGTTATGTTTGTTTTCCACTCAGACGGTGTAATCCATCCTGCTTAAACTACAGATGCATAATGTAGACTAACTAGAGTCTCCACTGACACTGGCGTATGTTGGTGTTAATCGCATGTCGAGTAGGAAGGCCTGGGAGTCGAAACTTTGATCAATAATGTGGAATGCATATAGAGGCAGAGCATGCAAGACTTCAGATTTTTGTGTTGCAGTTACCAGCACTTCAATACAGTCCTTTGTAATCCACCAAGTGTCGCTGTTAGATGCCTGTGCACCACATAGGGTCTATTGTGTTTCTCAATGGGAAGATTATTGGGCCCAAAAAGAAGAAGGAAGAAAAATTCAAATCTTTTGCTTTTTCTTTTAGAAACTAGAGGTTAAACTATATTAGTCTCTTCAAACAGTAGATCTGTCTGTTCTTATGCAAAGTGTGACTGTTGGGATTAAATAACCAACAGGGTGTTTTCACATTTTCATTCTGTAGTCCATTTAAAACCAACTTGGGTTTGTTCTCCAGCTTTGAGCAGCTCGTGTCATCCAGTGTGAATAGTAATTGCATGCAGGCAAAAATGTAGACAAAAACAACCGCAGCCGGACGGTGGAAAAAAAGTGGCCTCAGTCTGAAACATCTGGTGAATAGTGATGTGTCGTTCATGAACGATTCGTTCAATATGAACGAATCTTTTACATGACTCAGAAGTAATGAGTCGTCTCAGTGAGTGATTCGTTCATCTTCATGCAGTACCTTCCCTCGCCACATGGCAGGCAGCTGCATGAGCTCAGTCAGCAGGACAGGAAACTGAAATGATTCGATCACAACTCACTCAAATATCACTCAACCATCCATCCTCAGGTCCTCGTTCATTTGACACATGACAGCCAGGCCGCTCAGGCTGTGTGACGAGGAGTAAACACAACAGTTTGTTCATACGGATCATTCATACGGATCATTCATACGGATCATTCATACGGATCGTTCTCATATTCATTTGTCATGTAACAGGCAGCTCAGGCTGAACGGTTTGTTCTTGTCACGTGACAGCTACCTAGTCACTGTCTTGCTGTTAACCTGTAGAACTCCAAGGTCCCCCCCCCCGCCAATCTGACAACAATGGATGGAGGATAAAGGACACAAGTCACTTTGTTGTGGTCTGTTTCCTTTCCTAGGTTTTTATATGGTTTGAACTGCTTGTGGTATTTTGTTTATTATACTTCGTCAGCTTAGAACCGAAGCCTTATTTACAACACCCACAAGAGGGCTACGGTGCCACCTGCTGTAAAAATGAACGAAATGACTCAAAAAAAAGATTTGTTCGGTTTACTGTCGGAGAGTAAAAGATCCCAGTCAGTAAAAAGAGTCGAACTTCCCAACACTGGTAGAACTGTAATGCTAATTTGAAATGAAAGTCATCACTGAACTGGGTTGTTTTGTCAATTTGAGTTTGTTTCTGTCGAAGAAAGGAGCACAGATGTTTTTATGCAGGTGAATTCAGTGGCAAACAGGTACGGTCCTCTTTTCAAAGTCGGTTCCATGACATGCTACTAAAATGATGACAATTCCCCTCCATAGCTGCAATGACTGTCTTTAGATTTAACAAGTACATGGGGCATTACAGCCTCTACTGCCTGGCACAATAATTACACAACATCCAATTCAGAAGAACATATGAACAACACCGAAAATGGGAAGAGAAGATAATAAAAATGGAGAATCAAGAGTGAAAAGTATACAGACTGCAACCATTTCATTTGTATTTTTTTTACAACTAGTCACTCAAACATGACCAGAAAATTTCCATCCTTCAATGTTGAAAGCATCCTGCACGGTGTTTAGTCTACCCCACTGTCCACCCTGTAATCAGGTGTTTCCTATGTATGTTGCAACATAGACGATTAACCTCATTGCATCAGCGTGGTGACGGAGACAATCACATACATCTTGTGAGAAACCTACACGTATAGACGTCCCTGCAAATGTAAGTGGCAGTTATCGTCTGTATCCAGATTCTGCACATCTAAACATTCAGCACTAATTCCCTCAATTCCTCCTCGATGTGTCTTCCATTGTGATGTGTTCCAATGATGGTGGAGATGAACCACAATGAGTTCAAAGGGCAGTTGGTGATAATAAATGGAACAGAATTTGAAGTTCCATCATTAAAACACAAAAGCAAAGGAGGACCTAGTGATTTATGGTTCTAGGTAGCAACTACACATGGAGCATATTTACAGAACTGATGTGGTAATTTAATGGCTGTTTGCATCGCTCCGTAATTACACCATCAAACAAGGTAGTGAGGCTCCTTTTATGTAGTGCTCACTTTCTTTAGTTCACTTTCTTTATGTGGCTTGGAAATAGCATTGGAGCAAATGAAGTTATACCATTACTGGTGCATGTCTGATGCAAGGGCTATCTAACACCTGAACGTCACCAGCAGGTTTAATGATATTCAAAAGGGTGAAACTAAAAACAAGACAAAGAATACAATCAAAATACAGATGTGTGCAACACAATAATTCACTTATGGTGTGTTTGCTGCAGTAAAACATTATTTAAAAAAAAAAAAGAAAAGAACTTATACACTGCAGACGACATCATGGATGTCTCGCAAATAGCGGGGTGATTACCACAATAAAAGGGACTAATTTCACAGTTAAATAACAAATTCGTGGGCAACATCTTACACAAAAACAAACTTTCAGTACATACTGGCGATGCAACCTTAAACAAAAAGATGCCTGCAATTTCTCCCTCCCGAAGTGCGTGCTGGCATCATCAATCTGCCCCACTCCAGTGAGCGCCACTTCAGCTCAATAAAGTTGTTCAAAATAAAAGGCAAAAAAAAAAGAAAAGAAAAAAAGTTCTTAAGTTGCCTTACCAGGAAATACCATTAAATGGTGCTGTAAACATAAAAGTAAAGAACTGAATTACAAGGAATTTCACACTAAAACAATTTACAACTTGATAACAAAATAGAAGTTGAATCTGAAATGGTGAGCAACAGTAATTTTTACTCACATTACAGCTAATAATCCATCTAGCTTGAAAATGAGAATTTGTCATAAATTCCAAAGAAATACCATGTTACCAATTAGATTGGACAAGTTTAAGTTTGCATCAACCTTATAGACTTCAAGTGAGGTGCACATCAGGCCAAGGGTTACCATGCAGGGTTCCCAGCAGCACAGGTATGCATTGTTATTTAACTAGAAATCTTGTTTCCAGTTTAGACATGCTTTTCAAGGGTTGGAAACTATTGGCAAAAAAAAGGAAAGAATTTTCAAATTACTAAAATGTTTAATGTGAAAGACACTGAAAATTAGTAGACATTTCTTAATTCTAGGTTCCTGAACAATAAAGACCCTTACATAAAAAATAAATAAATAAATACGTGAAATAAATAAAGAGGAGAAAATAATAAAAAGGAGATAAGAAAGAAAAAATAAATGCAATGACTAAATGTCAATGACTAAATTTGAGATGTCATGGCTAATCAAGATATAAGTATAAATATTTGTGACAAATTTAAGAATTAACCATGAACTCACTCAATAAATTATATCTACAACAAGATAAATAGTCATTTCATTACATTTTGCAGTATATATCCAAACTATTTCTTCAGTAAATTTGAACTGGTTTACTTGGAGTATAAAAGCAATGCATTATGGATGACAATATATAAATAAAACAATAAAAAAATAAAATAAACAGCATAATTATTAAAAACACATCCGTTTCTGTACTTGGGTTTAACAGACTTAATGAACCATACAGAGGTAGGAGAGGATTTTGTATTTAAAAAGGGTCCTATATTTAAATATCATCCATTTTGACCACATATGCTTTTGGTCAGTACTTCTTACCCAGCTGCAGACAGTCCTGGGCATTTTGTGATTAAGCATCCAATGATTACTGACATGAAAGAGCTTCAGCCACCCCATGCAAAGCTATTCAAAGGTGAGCCACTCACAGCTTGACACCAGGAAGCTATTACAGCTCCAGACAGGAGCACAGCAGTCAACAGCTAAGGATCTAATGAACCTGATAATAGGAGAAAGATATTGACAAATCCAGGAAATATGTATCAGTTCAGAGATGAGCTCTTTGATCTATAAAGACTAAAAGCATTCCTTTCAAGGGGACAAAATAAGAAACCCATCTATAATATCTTGGAGGTATAATTTGATCAAAGAAGCGTCTACATAGGACCACATGGAGCCTGTGTTCTTGATCATGGATATAACTCTTTCAACAGGAAAAAAACAAAAAAAACAAAAAAGCACCTGTAATATTAGACCTGAAGATACTTTTATTAGTCTCCCTCTGATGAAAACAATAATGAAAGCAAGTTTTGCATTACCAGGCAGGTGAGCAGAAGTGTGTCATCTCCTGGTGCAATAGATATGGACAGGGCCACATAAGCACGAGTGATGAGCAATGAGGCATGTGGCATGAGTCACATAAGCTCAGTTATGATCCATAATTTATATTTGTGTTTAGTTATACTGTTAAAATAGTCACTTTGCTTTATGCAAACCGTATTGCTTATGAATAATTGACAAGTCTGGACTTGCCACACTGGGTGTTTATGCAACATGATGTCAAATAAACTCCCCATACGCAACTTTGTCCTTCAAGCTTGATGAAATCAAGATGTATCTTTTCTATGGTAACTCATGCTCCTCTCAGTTTTTTTTTTTGTTTTTTCAATTGTGTTTCTGCGTAAATGTATTATGTATTACATCAAAAATCCCAGAGGACATTACATAACTTCTAATTCAAATTGTTAGCTCACATACAATGCCATTTAATGTCTCCTGTTACTAGCACTGACCCTGGGACTGTGGCCAGAAATAGAAACAATTAAAATAAATAAAATAAAATATATGCTTATAGTTTGGTCTGGAATAACTCCAAAAATGAAGAAAAGTCACGTAATGAGTGCCAAATATAACAAATCCACAGGTTTGTTGAGTGAAAAATGTAACAGCTTATCTGCTTTGCAAGCCCCACTTGGGTGCTAAACATGTCAGGTTACCAAGGGTGCTTAATTGTAATGTCAGCGCAGGTGCATTTCTCCATAGTCTCTCAGTCACTGAATAATTGGGGATAATTCTCTTCAAAGCTTCAAAACCTAAGAAATGAAATTCAGGAGTGGCTTGTAGTGAATAAGTCTTCAGATGAAGGACTTCATTATTTGCAGAGAGAGAGCTTGTGCTGCAGATTGCATGAAGCCCTGAACATGTCTTCCTTACTGATTCTCATCATCCAATGTGAAGGGCTTCTTTGAAAGCATCCCATGTATGAATGTCTAAGTGCCCTAAAAGCACAAAAAAATCTCAGATCCAATTTGTTGATAAGTTTATAAACTGACTCTGGTCACCTGACCAGCACTTCTGCTATGTGGTGGTTTGTGATAGGTGGATTTAGACCTTAAGAACCTCTCCTTACCTATGAGAACTCCTTGAAGAAGGCTTGTTTGCCAAAACGCATAGGAGTTTTTATAATGGTATTTGTAACCAAACCGCTACAATAAAGGTGTTTTAACTTTTTAACTTCTGTTAGATGAGAGTGCCTTGGAGTTTTTCTTGTCTTTTCATATTGAGTGTGCAATTTGGAACAACACTTGCCTGCCGAATTTTGTGTACTTAGACTACATTCACACTGCAAGGCTTAATGCTCAATTCCGATTCTTTTGTGAAATCCGATTTTTTTGTGAGGTCATTCACATTACCTAAGGTATGCGACTTGTATGTGATCTTCAGTATGAACTGAAAGTGACCCAAAAGCGTTGCGCATGCGCATTGTAGAATACGACGACGTCACATGCAGCGAGCGTGGCCAGTGTTCAAACCGGACAGGATCCCCAGTTGTGGCGCTTGCGGGCCCGCACGGGTCCCGGCAACCCCCTTCCGCTTCCCCAGCGCTCTCCCCCACCTTTCCCCTCCCTCCTTCCCAGCTTCGGTCGGGCCAGAGGGGGGGGCACCATCATCCATCGAGCGCCCACCATCCTCGCATGAGTCGGGCGCGGCTGCCGGTGGACTGTCACAGTCTCCATGCTGTCCACGTTACACGTGTTCTCCAGGATTCGGTGGTCTCTGGTGGTGGTGGGCCGCCCCCCTCTGGGCGGGCTTTGCAATGCGTATGGGGTTCCTGTTGGGGTTCGGTCGCGACGCCCCTCGCCGCCTGACAATCGCAGCAGACATCCACCCCCCTCCAGAAGCTCCGTGAGCCTCCAACCCAGCCGGGGTTGATGACGTATAGGTCGGATGAATGTGACCTGCCAGTTCAGACTGAAGTCGCATATAAAATGATCGACTAGGTATCTGAATTAGCACTACATATCCAAATGGCCTGGGTCGGATTTGAAAAAATCGGATCAGTGTCATTCATACTGTCAATAAAAGATCGGATACAGGTCGCATATAGGCGAAAAATTCCAATTTGAGTCACTTCAGGCTGCAGTGTGAACGTAGCCTTAGTAAGTTCGGAGGGTGTACTGCGTTTAAGTGTACTCACTGAAGTATGGATATTGGAACACACCAAAGGGGTTGTTAGTGTCACACGGTTGACTGGACTGGAATCTCAATATGGCCTGAAACAGATGCGGCACAGGTACCTGTCCAAGATGGCGGAGTCCGCCAACTTTAAAGGGAACGAAAGGGCACATGTGTATGGGTGTATGAGCCGCTATCTAATAATGGAAAATGCCTGGGCTGGCAGGCGACCGGAGACTCGTCCACTCCGCTGGTGTATGGGGTTCCACGGGCAGCAGGTTGGCATATAATGCATCTCACATGGTCAAGCTGGACCCTGGAAAGAAGCCAGATCTGGTCTGGAGTACGTTAGATGGTCAGATGGCAGGTCAGATGGCAGGCTTGGCTGCAGATTTCCTACAGTGGCTTCAGTGACAGGTAATGTGGGTTGGAGAAGGGTGATTATGGTCCTTCTCCTGCAGGCTGGAGGGCTCAATGAGGCCTAACGGAGAGAGGCAGCAACTTGAAGCTCCATTGGTGGGAGAGGAAAACTCAAATAGAGAACATAGCCTCCGATGGGCTTTTCAAGTTCTGAGCCAGAATTCTCATAGCCAATCACTGTCGACATGTGACATCTTTGATTGATGTCCAGCAGAGCCAATCAGAGGGAGTCGGAGCTGTTTTGGACACCACAGGGCAGACGGCGGCAGTCCACGTTTCCCCAGCAGGGGAGCCATAGTTCCTTGAATCTGCACGGTGTACAGATGTGACCAGCTATTTTAATACAATAGATAGTTTTTCAGCCCCCAACATGGGTACCGTGTAAAGTACTGAAAGAGCTCTCTGTGCAGAGAAAATGGAAGGCACTGATAGTTTTGTCCTTTCGCTCATGGCAACGAAGAATGTTGACATGTTGAACCTCACAAGAAATTCCAGGATATGTTTGCATCATTTTTAAAAGGAAAAAATCAGGACTTATAGGTGCTGATGCTGTCTACGTGCCTGGAATAACTAAGGAAGTCCCTGGAATGGGAAGACTGGAAAGGCACAGATCTACAAAGATCTGGATGAGTGCTGCCGTGTTATATGCCATGTTCCGCAGTACCGTCTAGGCTCTGGTGATGGCTAAGACTTACTTTTCAATCAAAAGAATTTGTCTGGTTTCTCTGGATCTGACTTTGATTTCCAGAAAGCAGTTGCAATGGATGCAAAAAAAACAAAACAAACTGTCTCTGGATGACATCACATAAGTAACCAATCAGAGAAAAGAGGTACACAACACAAGCAGAGTAACAACCAGGCTACAAAATACACCCAAAATGTGGTGCGTTGGAGTAATAACGCCACTGAAGGACTGTTGTCAACTTTGCATTAAAGATTTGTTGATTCAAAGTGTTATTACCCATTCTGCACCCATCTTGGTTCTTTTTAAAACCTGCTCTTGAACCCGAGTTATTGTATAAAGCCCAGACCCTGTCCATTGCTATTGGTTTGGTGGAACTGGCTGTGAATAAGAAGGATACCAGTTCCATCTCAGGAGAGAATCCTTGTCAATTGGTAAGGTATCGCTTTGCTAGAATGTGTCAAGTGTTTCAACATCTAAGTGTCGGGATATTGTAAAAAGAGCCAGAGAGTCTGTGGAAATCCGTGATGTGTGGAAACAACTATTAGATGCGTATTATACTACCTGAGACCTCGGGTAGTATTGTATGAAGTATGAAATTCCCTCCAAAGAGGAAAAAAAAAAAAAAAGAATTCATTGTCCTGGTTGATCAGCCCCTGACCACGATTGAAAGCCTGCTGTCTCTGAGAAGTGAGTGATGATAATCAAGGTTATTAGTAAACATGATAAAAAAAAAAAAAAAAGAGAGACAGTAAATAAAATATTCTAAAATAAGACTGGAATGGAGTTGGTCCTCATTTTCAGCCAATACTCAAGGCCCAGTTATTGGAATTCTTATCAGCAAGTTAAGAAATTGGAATCTCTCTCCTTGGCAGTGAAGTGATTATTTGAACAGGACAGACTCAGATCTCCTCCTCTTTCCTTGAACAGCACAGTTTCAGTTAAACAGAAAGAATGTGTTTGACTGGCTTTCCTGATTTCTGAAACTATTGAAAATCTCCTGCGCATCACAAAGAGGAGAATCAGATGACAGCCACAGACTGTTGACAGCTAAAATTTGGCTAGTTGATTTCAAAATTGCAACCAAAAACATTATTAGTTCCCATGAAGAGTGCCCATGAGAGTGGCATCAGATTCAGTAACTGATTAACTTACTTTTATTTAAAATAAATAGTCATTGAAGACATTAACGATCATGTCCTTTTTAAAGGTTTTTAATGTATATTAAAGGTTCATTTTTGAAAAACTTACCAAGTGTTCAAGGAATTCACATTGAAACTTCATGGCAACATCTATAAAGTGAAAAATTAAAGGTTCTAGGAAGAACTTTATGTGTTATGTTTCTCATCCACCCATTACACACTACAGAACACCCCAATTTTTCCCTTTTTTGTTAAAAATTAAGCAGTTTCTTGTCTTAACGTGCTCTGTATTAAAAAATAGAACAAATAACTGAAGTTAAAAAAGAAATCATGGAATCAATTTATAAATCAACTTTTGACTCAACATAGTCACCTTTAGTAGCGATAACAGCTGAACACACTTTTGGGATTCTTTTTACAAAGTAAATCAAACATTGTACAGAAAGTTCTTTCCATTTCTGTTGCAGAAGTTCCCATAAACACTTTTTTTTTGTATGATATTGAAATTTAAGTATAACTTGTCACCTTTATATCATTTTGGGGTGTTTATTTCTACAATCATGTTCATTTATTTTCTGGGTTTGCAGAAGAGAAATTTGTAAAGGGAGAAATTATGTTCAGGTAATCACAAAGGTCTATCAGCAAAGGGCACATCAACCACGTGTGTTTGTGTTCTCAACGTTCCAATGCAAGTGTTGGGAGATAGCTCAGGGAAGATGGCACAGGAGAGTTCAAGTTCATCCCATCATGGGGACAAGTGATGTCTGTGCAGTCCAGGTTTTACTTTTTTTTTTTAGGGTAGAGCTTCACAGCTTTATGTTCAAGGCCTTCGGGTGTCTTTAAACTGATGACTTTGTGCCGTTATGGTTTGGCAGTGGGCGGTTTTCTCCGCACTAATACTCCAGATAGGCGATCCCTGGGGATATACCCATTCACACTGTGTGAGTCAGCACATGCTGCTGTTTCAACAGGGCATTCATGCTGTAGATTCTTGCTTTTTGGCTCTTTGCCCTGAACTGGACAAATCCAAGGTGGAGTCGAGCTTCCAATACAGGATGATTTCCTCAGCAAGTACAGACAACCTAAGCACCTTGCACTTTTCACCTAAATCGTCATTTTTTGATATTCTATTTCATTTTGGTTTTTCCATTCCACAATTAAGAAGACAAAATTGCTTGTTAGAATTCAGAATGTGGACTTACAACAATGCAAAGACCCACATAGCCTACAGCGGAAAGACAAGCATTATGTAATTAAATTCTTCAGCTCTCCACAGTAAAAACTCTCAATCCAGTAAAAGGTCTTTGTGCGTGCTGAGGAACATTATTAAACTCCTACAATGGAAGTGCAGGGGAAAACAAAAGGCTTTTCCAAAATAAATTAAAAATCAACTTTTTTTGTGTGCACAACACAAATGGATGTGTTGGCTGCGTTCAGTGGGTGGGCCAGCATTGTTCATTCATGATAAATGTGCATTACACGCATGAGCGGCTCTAAACTGATTAAACATGGATTGAAAATGGTGGTTGGGTCCAACTGTCGGTCATTGCCAGTGAAAAGCGGGCTGAAATCCCAACATATTAGTCATAGCATTTCTTGAGTAGTTTTCATGTTAAGTGCTGTTTTGGGGGGGCTATTTTATTTATTTATTTTAGCTGCACATTAATGCTATTTTCTTGTATTATAATTTGGTCTTTCAAGTTCCTCACCTGTAGGCCAAATGCTATGGGTCCCAGCTGAAGGCAAATTACTGATGTAGTGAAGGTCCCTGCCTCATTTTTTCCTTTTCTTCTTGCATAATGTGTCATATTCAGCCACACACCAACAAAGTCTGACTTTTGTGATAACAGTGATTACCAGGCAGTGAAATGAAGTCATACTTTGATTTCCAAAGAACTGACTGACAAAGCAACAAATGAATCGTCACCCATCAACAAAGCAAGTCATTTCTTTTCTTATGGTTTTGAAAATATGTATTTGCTTAAGCGGATGTGTGGTGTGCCCATCATTCACACAATTGCCCCCACTACACTGTTAGCAATCAAGCACCGAGATGTAACAGAAGTTCATCAGAGGGAGTTTATTTCTCATCTGTCGTCTCCTCTCATGCACATTGTGCATAAATAACGTGTTTGTGATTGTTTGCAATTAGAAATGGTCTGAAATTGACAGATTTCTCCGTGTAGCTTCAGGATCGCCCATGTTGCCTCAGTATGGGTCCTACAATGGATAATTCTTTGGTTCATCTACAGCACACAGAGGCCAAAAGTGGCCCTTGGACCAGTTCAAAAAAGATATTCTTAAATATAGACAAAACAAAATTATATGATGACAAAATTTTCCATTAAATCGATATCTATTATCTGCCCATGCTAGATCAGTATAGTTAACATTTTCAGTGGCAGAAACATGACTTTGAATTAGTATTTCAGTAGTAACAAAAGTTCATTCAATGTTGCAATATTGATCACATTTTGTCATTAGTGCCCATTCAGGGGCAATAGATAAGACAAGAACATGTTGCTATGTTAAAGGAGTACATCAAGACCAAGCAATTTTCATATTATATATACATACATATATAATATGTATATATACATATATATATATCAGTGGTGGTTTGTCACAGACAGCAGGGGAAGCCAAACTGCCACTGAAATTCTCTGCTACATCTTCAATGTTAAATTGACGGTAAAACACTAATTCACAAAACATGAGATATGCCCAAAATTGCATTTACTTTCATGACTACCATATGTCATACAGTAGCTTAATCAAGTGATTTCTTGTGAAATTGCTGCGAAAATCACACTATGAAGCCTCCCGCAGAAGCCGAGCTTCCATGCGTTTCTATAGGCTGGAAGCGCTGGCTTCCAGGGGCGGGTCTAAGCGTCAAGTTTTTTTCTAGGTGATCATTGGTTATCATTGGCTTCAGTGGCAGATCAGCTTCAGATCATTGGTGATCATTGGCTAAATCAACAAAACTCCTTACTTCTGAGGCTGTTCGGCTTCCATGGGGGTAAATGAGTGGTGGGCGCGTCAAAGACTCCGGGCTGTTTCGTGATGATTGGAGGTCCCTCATGTCTATCAAACACTGATAGACATGAGGGACGTT
>JBAMYA010000010.1:1290503-1318707 GCA_037176975.1 Arrhamphus sclerolepis
TCGCAGGAGGAAACGCTTCACAAAGCTTCAATTATTCCATGACGGTGCGCAGTTAAACGAGGGAGTGACGAGCGTGGGGTTGTGGTTTACAGTGCACTTTGTTGAGTCTTAAAAGAGTGGCTCATGTGGACTTTCTTGTAATATTCTGTCTGCATTTTATCTGGAGTGTTATTCTTACAAATTGTTCCTTCAAAAGTTAAAACCATTTACATGATGAGCAACACAACCTACTCTATGTTACCTCCTCTTCACCTTCAAACTCACTCCTTTTTTTTTTTTTTTTTTTAACCCTGTTGCTGATGTTTTTTCTCCTTGCCGTTGTGTTCCGCAACTCTTGTAACTTCTGCTCTTATAGAGGTGCTCTCAATTACTTTTGATCGATTAATTAGGACCATTTGATTAACAGCACTTGGCTACTACTTACTCTGTTAACACCCTCTTAAACAACAAGAGCATACTTAGTTTTAGACAAATTGACAGATTAATTCAACGTCGCCCCCAGTGGCTTCAACTGCTCTTGTAACCAACCAGTTGTTTTCATTAGACATTTGCGAATGCTTTGCCAGTGAGAGGATTTTTCTATCTTTGTGGTCAGGTGAACAGATAAATGTGTGAGAGTATGTACTCAAGTTATTTTCTAGTTTGAAAAAAGGAGATCTTGACAGTGAATACACATTATAATTTATAAACAATTGATATAACATTGTTTCAAAGGAAGAGGACAAAACCCAAACTACTTTTAGACTTTATTAGATGAGCACTGTGCTCACTTAAAAGGCAATGCTGGGTTTGTGTCATTGTAAACCACCTCTTCCTCTGGTTGTAAATTTGTGTGTTGTAAAGAGAATCATGAAGTATAAGTACAAATAATGGCACACACATTCAGGAAAACTCTTTGTAGCTTAAGTATGGATGAGGCTAATACTAGAGGATCAGACCAAACAGTCAGGAAGCAGCTTCCCCATCCACCGCTGGTCCCTAGAAACACCACAAATGAGAATCACAAACATGATGAAGACAGGAAGACGTGCCAAGCATGGAATGGAATTTAGGTGAATGCAGAATATTGTTTCCTGTCTTTAACGTCTCCATGGAAACGTGTCCAGTGCTGCAATGATGGATGCACTAGTGGCAGCAGCACGTATACAGGTAGATGCACAACCCTGCCATCTGTGCAAAGCTGATTCAAACTGAAGGTATTTATTTGATATTTATTAATTATGTGTCTTTAATTTCATAAGTAATAGAGAAACAAAATAAAATGTAATTTAACTGAAATGAAACATTTTAGTGTGGCTCATTTTAGAAACTTTTTATTTTAATTTTTGCAATTGTCATTGATAGTCTGAGGAGGTTACAGCAATATAATGTTGACATGTATGATTATTCTGTCTGACAGAAGCTCCAGAAACAATCAGATTAGTGAGTTTATTTTGATAATGAGTTGTACACAAACATTTTACTTTCCAGTTCCACCTGCTGCAGGGTCTCTTTATCCCTCAGAGTGATGAAATGTCACTGTCTGCTGCTCATTTCTTGTCACTGCAGCTCTCTGCTGGCAGTTGCTCAGAAAAAGATGTCACACACGGGTTCAGTGTATTCACCCACTCACAACACCTTCATGTGCTTTAGTAAACTCATATTGACTTCTATTAGTTTTGATAAAGTTCTATGTAGAAACACTGCCAAATCGGCCGAGTCTAAACAGACAAGAGAAGAGACCAGGACAATCCAATGGTATTTGTACACAACAAAAGTGAAATATCCAAAATATCATTTATCGGCTTTCTTCCCTCTTCATCGGTCAATTGCTTTATTTGCAGTAATGTTTGATCCAACGGCTTTAGCTGACTGGTTAGAGGACAATGGTTGAAGTGATGGTCAATATACAGGGGTTGGACAATGAAACTGAAACACCTGTTATTTTAGTGTGGGAGGTTTCATGGCTAAATTGGACCAGCCTGGTGATTCACACTCTAATGTTGTTCACCTGTTCCTCGTTGCCACTCTCTATTTATTGCCTCACCACATCCAGCTTCCCTTTGCCAGTTCGTCTTTGTCCTTCGTTCCTAATGCTCTAGCTTTTTGTCTTCCAGTGATCCTTGACCCCCGTCTTGTGTTTTTTGGACCTGCCTCTGTTTTGGTTGCAGCAGTTTGGACATTTGCTTTGCTTTGTTTTGATTTCATTAAAAAAAGGATTGAGTTTGTCACTACCAAGCCCTGCATTTGAGTCCTCTTCCTTCTGCCGCATGACACTTTTATTCCACTTTGATGTCAGCATTGAATCAGACGAGCAGTCATGTTGAAATTTCCTCAGAAATGTTCTGGTTAATAGTAAATGATTCTTTGCAGCGGAATGTAGGCGAAGAACATCCCGATAACTTATAATTTACCAAAACTCAAAAGGAAACAAAAGTCAACTGAGCAGGCAAGAGAGTTTCCACCAAAATGTACAAATGTTTATTCAATAATCATTTAAAAACAGTTGAAATCCACCTGATAAAGTGAGTGAGGGAAGGAGTGAAGGTATCAACCTAAAATCGGAGCACCACAATCCACACCTAACACTGCACACACACACACACATTAGGGCAAAGCCAAAACATGGGTAAATGGGGCACTGCCACAAGGGGACACCATCACCAGTAAGGGAGGGGGAGGGAGGTTCACCAGTGAGGCCCCAGCACCTGGAAAGGTTGAAACTGTACTAAAAACAAGAAATAAATACTCATGAACGTAAATCCTTCTGTGGCTGACCCACCACATAAACACAACACACACAGATGTATAACAGTATGAATTTATTTCAGCACGACCTGATGGTCCCTCCCTTTTATATGTTACGTTATTAAAGGGGACAACCACCTAGAGAGAAAGTGCTCACCCTGCTACACGCTCTCGACCAGATAAAATCAATGGCGGCCCGTAGTTGGCCCGCAGGTGCTGAGTTTGATACATGAGAGCTACATCCTTGTTACATCATATTCAGTTTTGTCCATCCACATGAGACAGCAACCGATTTAAGTTACTGAACAGTGGACTGTGTTCTATACTAGCTAATACAAAAATAAGCAAATGGGTGGAACCAGTTAGCCTGGTAGCTGGCTGGTCCCACCCATTTCACTTCAGCTCCCACAAGCTAGTAATTTTAACTTCAAGCTAGCGGCTGATGCTAACTAGCATTACATCCATTGCAAAATTTCTGATGTCGCTGCTGAAAAGACATTTCAAGGGCTAAAGGCTAATAGAACCTAGATCCCATCACTCTTATTGGCCCACATCTGCTCTCTGGACAATAAAGTGGACTAAATTCATCTAAGGAGGAGAGTTTCAAGTGAGATGAGGAACTGTGGCGTGTTCTGCCTTATGGAAGCCTAGCTAAACAACAAGCCGGATACAGCCTTCCAGATCGACAGCCTGATTCCTTTTCGAGCAGATCGCACCTGCAGATCGGGAAAGACTTGCGGGGTGGACTGTTTGTCTTCATTAACAAAGGTTGGTGCACAGACTATTCCATGGTTAACAACCACTGCTAACAGGCAAACAAACGGATGAATCAAAATGGATGCTAATGCTAATGAGGCCCTGAGTGAGGCCCTCTATGTGATTGCAGAATTGGTGGATACCTAACTTTCACCAGCATGTCATCATATCAACAGGGGAAAACAACATCTTGGACTGTGTTTACACAAACAAAGGAGGTACATATAGTTTCCAGGAGGGACCTGATGCCACACAGAAAGAGGGGAAAGACTGCATATGCTCATAAAATTCAGGGTCACTTCTCCTCCTGTGATGCTTGGAGCATGTGGAGCAGGTGTCTCAGCGGCTACAAACCCAGTGGTTCACAGGGACCCAGATGTCCTGTCAGATGTCCTCCCTGCCAGATGTCCTAACCCCCTCCCTCCACCATCAAGCTTGTTCCACCACCTAGAAAAGTACCCTCAGCATGACCACAGCAGAAGTAAGGAGGACCCTGCTGGGAATTAACCCACACAAAGCTACAGGGCCAGAAAACATCCTGGGGCGGTACTGAGAAGCTGCACACACCAGGTCTCTGACGGATATTTTTAATGCCTCACTTTCACAGGCCACTGTTCTAACATGTCTGATGAAAGCCACCATCATCCCAGTCCCCAAAGGGGGCCTCAATGACGATCAACTGGTTGCTCTCACCCCAATTGTCATGAAGTACCTTGAAAGACTGGTCATAACCCAGATCAAAGGCTGCATCAACATCACCAGAGATCTGAACCAGTACGCATACTGCAGAAACAGACATATGAGGTTTTTTTGTGAGAGCCACATGTGAACCACTGCAGACACTGCGTCAGCAGTGAACTCAGAACTTTTGGTCTGAACTCTTTCATCTGCAACTGGGTCCACAACGTTTAATAAAGAGACCACAGTTTATTAAAATTCACAAACTGTTCCTCAGTACCGGCTCTCCCCAGGGTTGTGTGCTCAGCTAAACATCCCAGCTGCCAAATAGTGAAGTTCACAGACGACACATGACGAGTCCACGTACAGACAGGAGGTGGAGCATCTGGACGGATGGTGCAGGAACAAGAACCTCTGCATCACTGCAAATAAAACCAAAGAGATGATTCTGGACTGCAGGAAACTCAGACACCAGCCACTCTGTGGAGTAAAACAGCATCATATGAGGGACTGGCTTCCTCTTCCTTCTGTCTCAGGGGTGGGACATGTGATGATCAGTAGTTGATGCTGAAAGATGATTGGATGCTTGAATGTTGGATGATAATGAACTGTAACCTCATATAAGCTGTACCTCAGCACAACTTTTGTATGCAATCATACTCTGTGCTCCTTGCCAGTAAAGTTTTTATAAAATAAAGATAATTTGAGTCTATTTGTGTGTTAGGAAACTTGGGTACGAACTAACAGCAACTTTTACAGGCCTATTGCAGATCAGTTTCCTGACACTCTCCAAGGACCTCACCTGGACCAACAACACATCTGATCTCATCAGAAAATCCCATAAGCGCCTCTGTTTCCTCAGGTAGCTGGACTCAGGAGCTCAGTGCTGAGCTCGTTCTACAGATGTTCTCTCCTTCAGCATCATGGAGTGGCACATTAGCTGTGAAGACATCTCAGATGATGGTGAGGAGCAGCTTACCCACAACGACCAACATCTACACCACCAGATGCAAGAATAGAGCCTCCTGCATGATGAAGATCATGAAGGACCCCACCCACCCTGAAACACACTGTCTTCTCCCCTCAGACAGGAGGCTGAGGAGCATCAGGAGCAGAACCAACAGGCTACGGACCAGCTTCTTCACAGATACCGTCAGACTTCTCAACTCCTCTGTAGCACCCCTCCCTTTCTGCCCCCTCCCCTCAGACAGACTAACCACCACCACACTGACTGTAAAAATCCACTTGTGCAATAACTCCCATTTGCAATGGATGTTTAGGCATTTTTATAATTAATTACACTAATTATTACAGTGGATATCTTGATGTACATGTACTGTACTGTACATATTGTATATTCACTTTTAGCTTTACGACTTGTATATATTTGTAGAATTATCTTACACTTTATATTTATCTTTCTTTCTTTCTCATAATGTGCACCAGCTGTTAGTGGTTATCTGGACCTCACTAGTCCATTTTAGCTCTGTCACACACAATTCCTCCAAATTTCTGACACCGCTGATGTATGTGACAGGCCGTCTTTGGCTGCAAGACGGTTCTGTCTTTCATGTCTTTGCTCCTGTCTCATTGTGAGATCTGCCATCACCGTTTTTGACCCATGATGGTGCATTTTTACCTCAGACGCCCATCTTTTGTATGAAACAGCTGAAATCATACTCTGTGGACCAGGCATTAGGGATTGTGGTGGATGAGGTCCGTCTCATTTACATATGGTAAGAGTGATCCGATAAACTCTAATAATAATATTTCTCCTCTCCACAACGCTCTCCTGTTGGCTAATTTGCATCACTCTGGATACGTCACCTTGTTTGTTGCTCTGATTGGGTTTAGCGCTAACCAACTGTGTGCAGAGACCAGCTGTTGGTCCCTTCTCCTGGATAAGGAGGTCCTATGGCTCGTTTTCAGACCCTACATCTGTCCACGTGTGGATCTGATCTATGAGCCTTGGGTTCATGGTGTTTGTATGGGTTCATGTGAGTGTTTTATGCATAGTTGTGGCTTAGCAGTGCACTTTTTGTTCATGTTTTTGTTTCAGAATTGGCAAAACCCACATTTGAGTGTGTGTCAAGAAGATATATTAGTGAATATCTTGCCAAAGTAAAAGTGCTTCCTGCTCAGCATGTCTCTCTCAGAGCCTTTTCCTGTCTGCACTCCCACAGATGCTACAATGCTGTTTTTAAACAGCATCTTCAATTTGCATTCTGTTATGACAGAGATTTTTTTCCTCGCTATCTGCCATCTACCTGCCACTCAGAAACCTCATCTCTTCTCATCTGACAGACTCAATGACAGTAACTGAGACTGCCAAGCTACTCGCTAAACAGATTAGAAAAAGAGATTGTGCAGTAGGATGGATGTGTTTTAGAGCGTAAGTGTAAACTGAAATCAAATAAGGTGTGATTTACGGCAGTGATTTGCATCTCTTGTTGTGACTAGCAGCCAGAGCGGCACAATACTTAAAGGGAGCTGCTGCAGGTGAATGAGTTGAGAGGACGGGCTTAGTTTGTGTGTAGACGAAGAAAATTCAGGCTATGAGTGCCTGATCGCTGAGGAAACTATCATACTGCAGATATGCAAAGTAAAGTTTCCAGTCAGTGATAATGACAATCCACAAGCACAGCCCC
Organism: Arrhamphus sclerolepis; assembly: GCA_037176975.1. NCBI lineage: Eukaryota > Metazoa > Chordata > Actinopteri > Beloniformes > Hemiramphidae > Arrhamphus > Arrhamphus sclerolepis. The sequence continues at coordinate 1,297,313 of JBAMYA010000010.1, forward strand.
AACGTAACCCTGGACCGTATCATATCGCCTCTTTCACCCAGAGCTCTCAGTATAAAGATGCACTGAAGCTCTCCTCTTCACTCTGCCTGTAGCTGTGCATTCACAGCAATCCCACGGAGGCGCAATATCCCGTCCCTACTGTGTGCTTTCACCAAGAACTACAGTGTTGCATTTCCTCTACGTTACATTATACCATCAGCATCTAGTATAAATGTCAGTGTGAGTGAAACACTGTAATTAATGTAAAGACATGGTTGGGTTAATGGGTCTTTATGACCAGACAGAAATCTAGGCATAACCAAGTTGCAGGATACCTCCCTACGTCTACAACATCATATTAGTCAACAATCAGATCTTGCTATCCTTTGGGACTTTCCCAGAAGCTTCTGTAAAAATCAGTCTTGATGTCTTTAAATTACTTTTGTCATTTTGTCTCTTTGGTAATTTCTGTCATCTGCTACTTGCTGAATGGATCGACTCTGTGACCCCCATGCCCCCACCCCCACCCCCACCCCCCCTTCGCATGCAAATGGGAGTAAAAATGATCTAATTGTAGGCAGAATCAAGTCCTGAGCTACTGAGATACTAAGGCAAGACAGACAGGATGAAGATGTTCAACAGGAGTCCCCCCAGGCAGCCTAGGCCTATAGCAGCATAGGAGGTGGTCTAAGAGACAACAGAGAACTTTAAATGTAAAGAGGGAGTTTGTCTCAGTCTCCTGGACTGAGGTTGGCAGTTGATTCCATAATAGAGGAGACTAGCTAGCTAAAGGTTCTGCCACCCATTCTAGACCTACAGACTGTATGTGAGAAGTAATATTTTGAATTCAATTCTAAATTTACCAGGGAGCCAATGTAATGACGCTAGAACTGGTGAGATGTGGTCTCTATACAGTTCTGGTTAGTACTGGTGCAGCAAGATCCTGGACTAGAGGAGGGCTACATCTGACCTCTGGTGGACTAGGCTGATGTGATGAGTTGTAAAATGTAAAAAATCCTGCTGGTGACTTAAATGCAGGTAGATTCAGGTTGAAAGCTGGTTGTTCCTCAGGAAATAGTTTGCTCTAGTTTAAGGCCTGATATAGTTTTGTGGTTGTTTATTTTATTGAGCTGACAGTTCCCTCGGAAGATTCTATGGAGCACGTTTATGAAAGGAAAAAGCTCAGATATGCAGACTTGGAAGCAGAAGCTGAACAGCGAGGTTGGAAAGTTGGGGTACATCCAGTGGAAGTTGGATGTAGGGGTTTCACAGCTAAATCTACTTTACATGACTGGGAATACGTGGGCAGAGTTTGAGGACGTTGGTAAAAGAAATGTAGTCAGTGGATCTGGATTAGGAGAAATAATGTTAGTTTTAGCAAACCTCCTCTGTTCATGAAGAAGAGGGATTGAAGGTAGAGAGAGATGAAGTCCACCAATCAGGCCTCAGAGGAGGAAAACCAGGAAGTCAAAGCTTAATTAAGGAAGTGGATGTGGCCTATTTGTTTGTTTGGGACCATGCAGGTAAAGGATGATAGATACTCCATGAGAACAGAGAAAGTTGTTCTTGAGGCTGCGAGAACAAGATAACCATTAACACCAGAAAAACCTGCTAAACTTGTCACTAGTCACTTTGGACAAAAGGTGCCCGGAGGATTTGGAAAGCCGCCAGATTCAGTGAGAAAGTTGCCAAATTGGCAACACTGATCGCACTTACCATTTCCTTATTAACCACGCCCACTCCATATTTCTGACCAATCACACATCATTTGTAGGACACCACATGGGAAAAAGCTGTGCCCAGATGATGTCGAGAACAAGCTGCGAGAACCCTCAAACCAGGGCTGCGAGAACAAAATAACGTCATCGAGAACAAGAACAAATTTCTTGCTTTTCGTGGAGTATGTATCAGGCTTTACGTGTGTTTGCTCTTGCTAGGTGTTAGCATCAGCATTGTCACAACCTGGAGTTTGTATGTGGGCTGTATGGGTTTGTTGAAGGTTTTAAAGCTGGTTTGGCTGTGGTAGCCACTTTGTAGGCAGGGTAGTGGAGGTAGACATTTTGCAGTGTAGGTAATGGAGTTTGTTGTGTTGGTATGGTGGAGCAGTGACTGCTGGCATTAAGGGGAATGATTCTGGGTAGCCAGGCATCACTGTTTAGCCTCCTGGAGGTGCAGTGGGACTAAACTAACTAAATGAAACACAGATGAAAGGAGGTTCCCACCTGAGGACCCAGAGACATGTTGTTACTGCTCACAGGGTTGTTTATGGTGCTCATAGCTTTAACTAACTGAGTGTTCGTTCTTTAGTGTACAAGTTCCTAACCATTCCCCACCTGCACACTGGACATAATTTAGTGTAGAGTTTATGGCGTCCTTGTGTTCATATTAACCTCAAAATATATTGCAGCACACTGCCCAGTGGTGCCCACATGACAAAGCATAGTAACCTGAAGTATAAAGAGAGGCTGAGGAACACAACCAGTAAGTTCCACCCCAAAGCTTTTCCACACGTGCTGATGGAGGACATGACGCTGTCTCTAACGCTGCTCGCTCACCAGAGCTGGTGTATGCCCGGAGGTCATTAGTGGCCCTGAGAAGCAGATGCGCTGCTGACGAAAGCCAGACTGCGTAAGTGGCTGTTTGGCCTGGTTTTAAAAGCTATGAGCTGTCAGCTGTCCAAAAAGAGCCACTGAGATGTGAACCTGTGGAGCAGAAGAGAGAGAGCCTTTTAAACAGTACATCCCCACAAAGGACAGACGAGTCCGGGCTCAAGCTGTGCTCTCACAAATGCGTGGTTATCGGCAATTATCCTGCATTAGCGGAACAGGAAAGTGACGAGATGAACACAATGTAGTTCACAATTAGAATCTTTAAGCAATTTTACCAGAATTTAACAAGCGTGTGGATTTCTGTCAAGCCCATACCTGACAGGAAAGCCTTTTACCACTCACTGATGCACACTACAGCTCCAAATCAGAAAACAGGTCGGCTGATGGGTGTTTTTGTTCTTCTCTTCAGCCTCACGTCATCTCTTAATGTATGTCCATTTTTGCATTTCAGGCCTCAAACATAATCTGAAAATGTTGGTAGGGGGAAATTTAGTGCTTGTCAGGAACTGAAAGAAAAAAAAAGATGATGTTACTTCAAACAGGTGACGTTAACCTGTGACTGGAATAATGGTTGGATATGGAAGAAGTATCTATGACAGGGTCAGCTAATATTTGAGAAGATCAGAGATGTTTAGATATGTCCTTCAAGAAAGATTAAATGGGATTTGTTTTGTTTTGTCTGTAGTGCTGGAGGCAGCTAGCCTCCAGCATCATGACCACGTGGACTACTGCGAAAATTATATGAAACATTGCCAGTGAAAACATAACTGTGCAGCGAAGAAAGCTTACATTAATCTAGTCCACAGGTGGCGGTGATGTGGTCAGATGAACCAGTATTCCAGATCTTCTTCAGAGTAATGAACACTGTGGTCAGCACCAAAGTTCTCTGTGGTGGTCTGGGGCTGGAGCAGTGACCACTTCCTCGATGGCAGCATTCATGCAGACCAATAGATTTCAGACCACTTGTGGACCACAGGAGTGTCCATCACCAGCCCTGACCTGGAGATATGTGGAGAATTTTCAAACCAAAGGTACGGCGACAGTGACCGCTAACCGTTGCTCGACAAGTCTGGAGGAAGATCGGGACGAAGTCAGGACCAGAACTCTTCATCAGGTGGTGTCCTCAGAGTCCGCCAGCTGCTGGGAGAAGGACTGATCAAAGCCTTCATGTCTCAGCTTCTTGGATGTGACAGTATATTAACAAAAGAAATGAAGTTTTCCAGAAAAAAAACATAACAAAACAAGAAACATCTCAAAGAAATCAAGAAAAGGTCAAGTTAAAGAGAGAACTGATTTATGTTTACTGAGTTTGAACTGAGTTTCAGCATTCATGAAAATGTTAGAAGTTCTGAATAAAAATAATGTGTGGAGCCACTGAAAATGAAACATGAATGTGTTAGTGACTGTATGCAGATACCTTTAAAAAAAGGACACTTTTATGTTAATTTATGGCCGTTTCACGTACGCTGCCTGTCCACAATAAAAGTCACCACTTGGATCTAAGCAAATACGTAAGAGTCTCCCATTATTACTGCACGGATATCCATCCATCCATCCATCCATCCATCCATCCATCCATCATCTATACCCGCTATTTCCAGTTCAGGGTCACGGGGCTCTGCTGGAGCCTATCCCAGCTCACTTCGGTCGAAAGGCCGGGGTCCACCCTGGACAGGTCTCCAGTCCATTGCAGGGCCCGGATAATTGTGTTTCAGCTTAAACAACTTATTTAACGGTAACTGATGCAGTGAGCAGCTTCTCATTTCTTAAACAACCATGTCAGAAGACACATCCTGGAAAAGATGATCATCTGTTTCTGAAGGGTCAAATTATTGACCATGAAAACATCTGAGGAGAGTTCTGAAACTACTAAAACTGGGTCCAGAACTGGGTCCAACATGTTCTTAAAACCTGGAAGGATGGTGGGAAGCATCATCTTCCAGGAAGAAATGTGGTCAGAAGAAAAATCTCACAGCTATGTTTAAAAGGGAAATGTGTTTCAGCACGATTGATGTGTGTAGCCTCAAAAAAACAACAACAAATTATTAATGAAGATAATCAGAAGAAAAATCTTCAGTTTGCCAGAGAGCATAAAAACTGGACTCTGGAGCCGTGGAAGGAGGTCATGTGGTCTGAGGGGTCCTGATTTAGGGTTAGTGATGAAGAGTGATGGAGCATCAGAGGATGAAGTGATGTTCCCATCATGCCTAGAGTCTACTGTACAAGCCTGTGGGGGCCGTCTATGATCTGGGGTTGCTGCAGTTGTTCAGGTCTAGGTTCAGGTCTGGGATCAGGAACATTATAAGGTCAGCTGACCACCTGAAGATACTGAATGACCAGGTTATTCCATCGATGGATGTTCAGGACTCAAATAGTGAAAGAGTGGTTCAGAGGGCATGAGACATCATTTTCACCAGAGTCCAGACCTGGACCCCAGTGAGAAGAAGACTTGGTTTCCATCATCAATACAAGATCTTGGAGAAAAATGACTCTGGACCAAAAAAAATGTTGACATTGCAGAAGTTTATTGGTGAATGTGTAAAATAATCAAAGCTAGATGAGTGTGTGACTTTTCTTGGCAGCGTGTTTGAGCTTCAGATGGGTTGTTCAAATGGACTTGATCTTCTGGCAGACGCAGCCACTGAGGTCCACAACCGTGTCATGAAGCCGTTGTGAAATCCTGATCGACGTTCCGCTCCTAAAAACAACAAAGGAGCAGAGAATTCTGCTGATGTAAACAAATGTGTTCATGTTTTCTTAAATCCATCATCATCTGTACCTTGGCAGGAGCCTGATGGGGCATCCCAGCTCCTGGTTAAAGGCTGGGGTGGTCCACCTGGACCGGAGTCAGTCCATCACAGGGCCACATGTAGACAACCAGCATGCACATTCATGCTCATTCCTCTGGAGTTCAGAATCACCGTGCTGCTGCTCAGCATCACACCTTCCTGCACACGTCTGCGTCAAGTCCTGCTCGCATTCGGAACGGAAGCGCTGTGGTCTGGGTGTGAAGAGCTTTTACTCTGACCTCCGGTCAGAGGACTTTCCAGCAAAATGTGCCCCCAGATTTCTGAAGATGTGATGAAGATGTGATGAAGATGAGATGTTGGGATAACCCGACTGAGCTCTGAGGGCCAGGTTACGCCCTCTGGTTTGTGGACTACTGCGAGTTTTCTTCATGTAGATCCGTCGTGGAGTCTGCTGGGTCCACTGATACCACTTAGAGAAGGCTGGAGAGTCACGTGGACCTGAGCAGACTCTTTAGAGGTCCAAACCTCACAAAAACCCCAATATCCATGAGGGACTGTTGCCTCTGGATTTATATTTTACAGATTTACATATGTGAGCTCTTTAAATGTAACTTGACTTCTGCTCCATATTCACTGTGGTTTATTTACTGATCTTGTTTTCCTTGTTACCCGATTCATTTATTGATCCTGCATTCACTGGTCGCTCTGTCGGTCAGTGGCGCTTCGTCCCCCCCCCTTCTTGCCGTCACGCTGCTGCTTCTCTTGTTTTTGCTTCCTCGCTCTTCAGCGATCCCGAATTATTGAACATCAGGCTGAAAAACCACTGGGTTTCCTCCACGCTGAGATGAACAAGCAGCACCGATCAACAGAGGAGTGAAGGTGATGGGCTGTATCTGCGCGTCTCATGTTTCCATGTGTACGAGTGTGGACTGGAGGATGATGGGTAACTGGGAGCCTGCGAACCAGCGCCTCAATTAAGGAGGCAGTTAAAGGCTGTACATGCAGCCACAGGTGCAAATAAAATAACACATATGCACAAACGGCGAGGCAACTTGTGTGTTTGACACGCACGCACACACCCTGAGGAGAGCGCACGGGGAGCAGGAATCTTTCATATCTCAGTGTGCCCGTCTTTGTTGATGTATCGATGAACACACCAGCCCACACAAAAACAACACGGCGCCTGGCTAGCTGTGGGAGGACACAAAACCACGCACGTTTGTGAACACAACATGTGTCTGACAGCTCCGGCTGCACGTCACCGCTTCTTTGATGAAGTAAACTGGTGCGAGCGCTGTGATCAGTAGAAATCTCTTTCAGCTGTCCTGAAATAAAACCGGACGTGACTCAGCAGAGACGGCGCACCAGCATTTTCAGGAAGACTCTAAAAGTGTGAGCTGTTATAAGACCCCTTAAAGCAGGTGGGCTGAAGAGCTGAAGACCGTCCATCCACTGGTTAACTACCACTGATCCCAGTTCAGGCTGACGGGGCGGCAGCCTCAGCAGAGAGGCCCAGACCTCGCTGCCCCTGAAACCTGCTCCAGCTGCCCAAACCCGCTGAGACGTGTACTGGACTCTCTCCATGTCCTGGGTCTGTCTCTGGGCCAGAAACACCTCCAGGAAACGTCCTGGGAGCAGCCTGAGCAGACGCCTGATCAGATCTTCTGTTTTTTCTTTAAAAAAAAAAAGTGAATTATTGTCAGAAAATCTAAAAGAAATTCACAAAAATTGTGACCTTTATTATAAAATTGAGACCCAATTTTCTTTCTTGTAAAATGACAAATTAAAAAAAAATATTGTTTTTTGGTGATGTTTATTCATTCATTACTTTTTATTTTACAGTCACTAATGTCACAAAATTGTCTTGTTTTTCAAAAATATCAATAACATTGCAACATTTCAACATAAAATTACAAGTCACAAAATTGTTAATTTTACAAGAATCATCAAGTTTTAGTAAAATGAGCAACTTTTAGTTACAAAATCTTTTTCCAACATTTATTAAATCCTGACTTTCTGACATCAACCAGCTAATCTCCACCTCAGTTATTCCACTTTTTGATGTCAGTATCAAATCAGATGGCAGTTGCATGGAAATTTCCTCAGAAATGATCCAGTTTTAAGTATATTTCAGATGTTTATTTCACACCATTCCTCAAATATTGACCAATGGGTCAAAATGAATTGCAGCGCCCCCTATACGTCAAATATCACAGACTTTGCTCTATCGTGTCATTTAAGGAAAACTGCCTACTCATCAATCTTTTAAGGAAAGAGCGGCTTAAATGTGTGGGAATGATTTGACAACTCCCAATCAGAAGAACAGGGTTCTGGTGATATGGGGAAAAGGGCAAATCTTCTTCTTATAGCGCCCCCTGTAGCACAGTAAACTTTGGTGATTATATGCTAATGAAATATGAAAAGACAGGAGGCTGAGTTGGCAGCTGCAGAGGGTTAGAGTTTATGGATGCAGTGAAAGAGGTCATGAAGCTAGTTGGTGTGAGAGAAGAAGAAGCAGAGGATTTGGCTAGATGGAGGCAGATGATTGGCTGTGACGACCCCTAGAAGAAGAAGACTATATCAGTAAGTGGAGGTCATTGCATGAACCTAAACTGCTGTTAATGTAAAGGAGACATCACGTTCTTATCTCTTTTAGGAGCGACCACTTTACATTGTAAATGTGTGGCCTCAAAGACACGACTTCTGAACGTACCCACAGGACAGTTTTATTTAAATTTACTTTGATCTGCATCTTTCAGAGAAACGAGAGTTAACAGTGTACCTTTAGCTGCTTTAATCTTTCCCGAAAGTCCACAGAAAAGGACATTTGCAGAGCCTTGGCAAAGGTTACCTCCAAGTAAAAGGATGCATTTATCTCCACATAGAAAAGCAAGTCCACCGCATTTATCACCAAAATACTCTACTGAAATGTGAAAAGTCCAGTAACATCAAGAGAGGTGACAGATTTCACACACAGAACACTTGGTCACAAGTGTTTTCACCCTTCACCAGTACTTGACTGTAGAACCTTCGATCTCCACAACCGTCAAATGTTTTTTTTTTGTTTACCACATTGATGTTGCACTGGTGTTCTGCAGGATAACAGGTGCGTGCAAAGGTTTTCCATGAGATTAGGTCATTGCCAGTTTGAAACTGTCCAGTCATCAATGGGCCCTCACAGCCAAACTCACTTCTCTGATAGCTGATACGAGAAAACACAATTCGCTTTTAAATGCCTTGGAAACTCAAAGATTTCATGATTTCTCTGATATATTCATTGCATCTGCTTACTTCCTCCAGCACTGTGAGTGTTTAGAAAGTTTAAGACACACACAGTCGCTGTAACTCACAGCGTGACAGATGAGTGTGGTAGGACCTGCAACTAAAAAACAACATGAGATTATCGCTACAAAATCCCATCAAATGACAAATAATGATTTCCCGTGTTGTTCTATATCATTGTTCTGTGAATGGATCTGCAGGGCAGCATCAATAGCTGCTTTCAAACTGCCTCTGCATACACTCGCTTAGTGCTACAACCAATCAGAGCAAAGAAGAAGATGAGAGACGCCATTATAATGAAAATGGCATCCATGATATGTTGAAATGTTACTGTTTTTGTTTGAGGATAACTGGTGTTCTCAAACACACCATTATCTTAGAAAAATGTAACCACGTGTAACACAGCTGGCTACAGCAAACATTAGACAGATCTACATAATCATGTTCAGATTTCTTCTTGAATATCTTCTTTTATCATTAGAAAGTTTACCAGATATCTCCTACCAGTTCTGAGTGCTTTCACACCTGCTGGTCCGATAAAGTGGTTCAATTGGGCCCAAAAGTTGTTACAATGTTGCATTTCTCAACTAGTTCAGTTCACATTCACACCAGTGTTTTGCAAACAAACCAACCACTGTTGATGTTATATATCCCTCCACTCATGTGGTGGCGCTGTTCACAAAATACCGTGTTTTGGGCGACGTAGACGAAAGCTGATCAGTGCAGCATGTGAAGAGGGAAAAATCCTGGAAGAAAACATGGCGTTTGTGCTTTGTTTATTTCTTAATGATGAACTGTGCTCTCCTGTTGATGTTTGCAGCTGTATGTTATGATCATTGCTTTATGCAGCACAAAAGCTGCTGTTGTTCTATTATGAATCTCGCATTCGACACAAGAACTCTGCGGCTGTTGTTGGAGCGGAGAAGACGTGTTGCAGAACACCATCACCAGCGTCGGCTCCAAAACAAACTTGTGTGGAGAAATTTTATGCTTCTGTTACACCCCCTGGCGGCTGTGCAGTCTCTCTTATTATGCGGGTTCCACTGTGGAAGCACACCCTGCTGATTGGACGTCTGAGAAGCACCTTTCAACCGCATTGGAACGGCAGGATACCAAGTCACCAGGCCAATCAGCTGATGACAAGGCACACCTGCACGCTATAAAAGACTGTTGGACTCATTCCTTCAGGGGGGGGGCAGTTTAGGGTAGAGGTTTCTGCATGACTGCCTCCCACTTTTCTATTTCCTTGCTGTCTTGGTCAGTGTTAATGTTGCTATTTGTCCTGCCTGGCTGTTCTGGGTATGGACTAGATTTGTCCATTTTTGTACTGAGGTTTGGCTTAGTGTTTGTTGGTTGGGTTATGGGGATTCTGAATTGTTTGTGGGGCCCTTGTTTTGTATTTTGTTTCACTTTTGAAATAAACCTCTGTTAAGCCACCATCTTGTCACCTGGGACTCAATTTATGGTGCAGCCCCCTCCTTCGACTCCTGGGTTGGGGTTGTAACACAAAGCAACACTTTTTTTCTGTACAGAAATCATTCCTTTTTTACATCAGCTGTCAAACATACGATTGTTGAAAAGAACATCCTTCCCTTATTAGATTATGGAGACATCATCTACTGACAGGCGTTTAATTGGCCTTCAGTTCACAAACTCCAAAAACACTAAGACACGATGCTTTTATTTCTCGCTCTGCTTTTAAAGGCCATCTAAAGGCCATCTTTTAATGATATTTGAAAATGTTTTACCACAATCTGCTAAATACCTCATTTGTGTGTTGTTATCTAGTGCCTTTTATGTGAATGCTGTTTAATGTCATTTTAATGTTTCCCTCTCCCCTGCCCCTAAAAGTGCTCTCTGGCACTTGTCAGGCCAACATTGTAAACAAGAATTTGTTCTTAATGTTCTGCCTGGTAAAACAAAGGTTGAATAAAATAAAAATGAATACATTTTAAACACAAAGTTGAAACCACAAGTTTACCTAAACTGTATAAAAATGGCATGTCATCAAGTGGACTTTGCTTTTTCTGACACTGTTAGGGTGACACATGACCTCTGACTTGAGATGCTGCCCCCATTTGGTCTGGAGTGTCCTTATATAGTGTGTCTTTAATGCAACAAGAAACTTAAGATAGTTGGATATGAAGGGGGGGGGGTGGCTGAACAAGTGCTTCCCCACATCCACATCCATGGATGGTGTGCCCCTGAGCAAGGCACCTGAAGCCCCCTGCTCCCCGGGCGCCGCACCGTGGCAGCCCACTGCTGTGGGTCTAGTAGCCCAGATGGGTCAAATGCAGAGAAGGAATTTCCCCACGGGGATTATAAAATGCCCAGAAAAATAAACAGCCTATGATGTTTCATCTTTTTTTTTTAAGTTACGAAGGAAAAATATGTATTTTTGTGCAAATTTCAGAAGCATTTTATTGATCATCCGGAATCCCACGGTTCAAGAAAACACTGAAATTCAAGAAAAAAATAGTTTCTCGCCAGTTAACGGACAACAGATATTAAACAATTTTTAGTTTCAATAGATTAGGCATCTAAACAAACCAATGCTGACATCAGTCAGTTCTCAATTTTCATGGCCTTTTGAAATTTTCTTTGATTGAGAGCAGAAATTTTGGTGTTTGGAGTAAATATCAGCTCACGATTGCACTTTTCTGAGGCCCCTTAAGTCTGTAAAGAAGTGATTCAGTGGTGTACTTGCTTTTAGAGTAAATTCTCCCCCTAAACCCAGATGCTGAAAAAGACAAGGTTTAAAAAGGAGACTTTTGTTTCGTGGTATTCTGGACAAAAGATGCCACAGTCATTTCAGTTGAGATCGAAGGACAATTGTGAAAACTTTTGAAAAAAAAAAAAAAGAGAAATAAAAAGATGCGTGTCTCCTTTAACAAGTGATATGACCTACAGAAAATTAGGACAAATTCATATTTTTTTTCCTCAAAATTTGGTGGATTCTTGTTCAACACTTTGCTGTGTCATGCAATAAGAACCAGCTTTTCCTGACCTGTGATAATCCCGTGGAAGAGGCAGTGGTCCCTGTGGGCGTCGGTGACCTTGACTGAAGATTGCCAGACAGCCAGCCTCAAATCCATTATTTTCTCCCTTCCTTTCCTTCATGAGGCAAAATTTATTGATGCTTTAGTCATATACTAGATTAAAAGACAAAATACCAGCAGAATGACTGATCAAGCACGTCTCATTTCTTCCTTTTTTTATTTCAAAGTCTATATGTCATGCGGTTTAATGAGTTTGCAAGATAAACTGAGGTCACCAGAAACATCTAGCTGCATTTAAGGGTGTCGTCATTAAATTACATTATGTGGCTAAATCAAATTCCATTCATCTTGATGGGTAAAATGAGTCATGGCAGCAGAGGAGTACAGAGTAAAATATTAGAATAAACCCAAACAGAAGATACTGAGGAAAATTACAACAAATGGACTTAAAATGAGAATGGCCAATAAAGACAAATGATGGGGCCGAGGCCCAGAACAATACTCGAGTCTTCTCTGTGAGTCATTAAAGGGAAATGATCAGCTAGGAGGAGGTATTTTGTATACAAATCCTGTAAATAAGTGTTGTAATTATCTACTTGTGTATGTGTGTGGCTGCAGAGGGAAACACCACCGAGGTCCATGAAAGATTAATACCCGGTAGCCACTGGAACACTGCTGCAGCTGGCGTGAGCTTTCTACGAAAACGTCAGCCCGTAACCACACACCAGCTGGGTGTCTGCATACATGCTTTTATATGAAGTACATGGTGGAGAGCTGAAGTGACCACTGAGTTTGAGAGAGAAAATCAAGAAAGCGTTTTTCTTTAGATACCATCTTCGTGTTCTTTAAGGATGGATAAATAAAATAAAATCAAAGCTTGACATTGGAAGTGTCCGAATTAATTACTGATGACATCCTTCCAATACATGCATCGAATTTATACTTCTGCATCTTAGCTACGCATTTATACTACATCTCTGTAATTCCACCACCAACCAGTAGGTGGCAGTGTGGGTTTGTTTGCTTTCGGTTACCTCTACGTAGCTCAGACACAGCAACAGAACAAATAAAGTATAATTCAAGTGAGGTTTAGCTGATAATTGTTGAACACCAGTCACTCCTACAGAAATTTTAGCAAACTATTGTACCTGACTTGAAAATGATGGGGTAGCAGCAGGAAATTCCAAGATGAAGAACAAATCTAAGAAACAAGGTTTTTGCAGTCCACCTTGCCTTTATGCATAGTTACATTTTGGAGAGAGGTGAACAAGCTACACTGTAGCCTATGCTGTAGCATTCACCCCTACGCCATGGCTACAGCGTAGCTTTGATGCAATAGTATAAATCAGCCTTAACACACCAGAAACACTTGTTGCTTTCTTTACCAGAAGTAGTCGTGTCTAGCTTAGAAATAGATGTAATGCTAGTAAATCTAAATTTAAATGTATTATACCCAAAAGTCTGAAGAAGCCAATCAGATTCTGTCCTTGTAGAGTCCCCGGGCATAATGTAGACAGAGCTGAGACGTTGTAGTCTGGAAGGTAATCAAATAAGATGGCTGCAGCAGAGGAACCACAGTTGTTTAAACAGGTGTCATCATCTACTTGGACTTCCGTGACAGCCTCTTAGTGATTGTGGTGGATGAGGCCCACCTCATTAACAAAAGGTAAGGTTTCAATTGTTATCACAGAATGATAAGTTGACTGCAAAAGCTACTGAAAGTTAATCCCTTTCTTACATTAGGCCTCAAACAGCTTCTCCAAGACTTTCACGATGCGGTACAGTATTTTTGGGTAGGACCTAGCATGAGTTTTCTCTCCAGCTTTTTCCCACAAACCTCCTTGCTCCACTTTAACTTAACTTCCATCTGTCTCTGCACACCTTTCACAAGCTATGTGTTCCCTTCCTTGAAGGCTCTCTTTTTCAAGAGGTAGCAGCTCTGGTAATCTAGGGTGAGTTTTTTCTTTGGGTGGGGGGGGCCACTTCACTGTCCTGTTAGGTGTGTGTTCTCAGCAGAGAAGTCAATTTACCGCACACCCACTCGTGGTATTGATGTCACCTCCATGTGTCTCAACAGGGCTTCAAACCCCTGTAGAGTTTTATTTTCTTCCTGTTCACAACTCAACATGAGGCTTTTGCGTCTCACAAGAAGGGAAGAGGAGCTAAATGAATATATGATATTAAAATAGAATCAATGAAAACTTTTATATTCACAAGAATGGTAGCTGAAAAAAACTATTGGAAAGTTGGAGACGTAGTCGAGAGAGAGAGAGAGAGAGAGACTTGGTGGACATCTCCAGAGATGACCATAAATACATTTGGGTGTTGTGTCTGATGAGCTCAAAGAGAAGGTTACAACTAACATGAGGAACACTTTCCTTTCTTTTTTTGTTAAAAAAACAAACAAACAAAAAAAAACAGGCTAACACAAGAGGGAAGTCACTCCTTTATTTCTGCATTTCATTTCCTTTTTGATCTTTTCTCTTTGCTGTTCAAACTTGCAAGAAAACAACAACAGAGCAGGTAGTTTAAGGTGAAAGGGGGGAGACATCCTCCCCCTCTCCTTCACCCTCCCTCTGTTCTCCTCTCACAGGGGTTTCCTCAAACAATTCTTCTTTGCCTGAGTTTTTTTTCCCCTTCTTTGAAAGTCGGCTAGGTTCCTCTTTATTCAGGAGAATGTTGAAGTAAGTAAAACCACTGCACATGTGCACACGAGATTTTTACTGTGTAGGGCACATGTGTAAAACCCACATCATCACCATGGTTACCATTAAAGGGCTGGCTATTCTTTACTTTCTCAAGCTATGATGTCAGATTTTCTGCTAGTTCCCAGACTCAGATTTTTGTGAAAATGTGCAATAAAAACAGGCTTTTCGACGAATATTCTACTTAATATTTCTCGCATGATCACAAATTTTGAAAAATACACTTTTTTTGTTAAGGAAAAGAGTTAAAAAGTTATAAAATGGAAAATTTGGCAATGGCACTTCTTTTTTTTTAATATGTTTTGTCATAAAATCTCAAATTTCACAAAAATCACAACCTTTATTGTAAAATAGGAACTTTTGTACTAAAATTGCAATGTTTTTTCTTGTAAAATCACAAATTCCAAAGAAAAAAATGTCGACTTTTTTTGTATCCTAAGCCCATGTTGTTGTAGAACTGATCATGAAATGTGTATATGTATATAATTTCCACTTTTTGGCCTAAAAACACAAATCTTTGTTTGACAAAACTTATCACTTTTACAAAAATCACAATCTCTGACAAAAATTAAAAAATGTGGTTTAGGGTACCAGTGAGTATGGATTACCCAAATGCATATTTAAATAAAACAAACAAAAAACAAAAAAAACAAATAACCAGTGTTGTGATTTGTACAATTAACAGCACAACAAGGAAAATAATCTTTACAATAATACTGATTGTGCCCTGTTAGGTCTTTATTCACAGCTAAGACATCAAGTTCAAGCGCTTTCGCATAAATTTATGGGTTAATGCAATTTTAACTGTTGAGATACATCAAAATTAACCTCCTGTGCAGTGGTGGGAAAACTCCCTGTGGGGTCCAAAACCCCAGATATTTAAATTGGACTTTTTAATTTTGAAGTTGATGTTAAAATTTTGTCTTTCCTTTAAACTAGCCCCTGGTGGTCATTCGAGGAAATACTTTTTCTTGTGTCACAACAGAAGACCAGAAGTTTCCCCTTGTTCTCATTTGTGAATGGTTAGGAATACATACAGGTTAGGATTACATTGTCATGGTTGTCCCATGGTTGCTATGGTTGCCATCATATCATGCGGACTCAGAATGGACTGTGACCTTAATGAACTTTTGGATGTGGTTTAACACCTTATTTTGTGATGAAACAGAACTCTTAATATCAAGTACTTCACTTCCTGTCATTTTGACTGAGCTCTAAGCTTTCAAGCTATTCCTTGGGTTGGTCTGCAGTTTGTGGATGGCAACATGAGAATCAGAAACATGTTCAGGGATTGCATATGTGGCAGTACAAAGAAGTCCCTGTGTGTGTTTCTGCTCTTCCTAAATCAAATTTTACATTGTTGCACTTGACAAAAACCTCCCTCTACATCTCACACGGTAGCCTGTGAACACAGGCAGCACTGGATAGACTATGAAGTGAGCGCATCGCTGCACTTCAAGCAAAATCGCACACACCTTTTGTGTATGCCAAGTGGGGGGGTTGCTTTTCCCTCTCTGCTCTCTGCATCTTCATAGAGTGCCCTCTGATCATGTGTTGTCAAATCTGGCTCGGCTCTGCTGCTTCCCTCTGTACGTCCCAGCTCTCTGGACGCTCTGTGAGCTGCACCGGTGCTGCTGTGACAAAAAGCAGGACACTGATGCAAAGACGTTTGTTGGCACAACACGAAGCCTCAGGTTTCACAGCCTTCACCCCGTCACGGACGACAGCGAACGCCTCGTGTCATGTTGCTCTGTGGCCACAGCATTCTTAGATGACAACTAATCAGGTATTCATGACAACAAAAATTCACTCTGAATAAACATAATAAAACTTGGAAACCTTTGATGTAATGCAAGAAAAACTTTTTGTGTCTTCGATCAAACATGTTAATCAATAAATTAGCCTGATAGATCGGACCCATATCTAAACAGATCTAGGATCTGAAGATGAGCCATAGATGGTACTGCCTTCTCAAACTGGTTGGCGCTACAACCAATCAGAGCAAGGTGTTGCATTGGAACGAAGCAAATGAGTCAAGGGGACTGTGGTTGACTGAGAGACACCAGTATAATGTAAAATGGAATCCAATAATTGTTTTTGTGAGCAGAATTTGACAGTAACTGGTATGCTCACTATGGAAAACACAGGATGTGTTTCAACTGAGAAAATATAGCATCTTAGGCCAAAAAAAAAAAGTCCATATGTTTGTGAGAGGAATGTTGCCCCATTCTTGTCTGGTATTCTCTAAATGTTGTATTTCTTGCGTCGTGATGTGGCAAAAGTTTTCAAATGGTGGTAAGTCTGGACTGCAGGAAGAACAGCTCAGCACCTGAATCAGTTAAGCATATTTTTATAATGGACGGGGTATGTGGTTTTGATTTGTCTCGTTGAAAAGTGCTAGCCTGGCAAGCCATAGTCATCCAGTTTGCCAAGAAAAACTCTTGTGAAATGTTTCTGGTACCTTCCTCTCTAAAGAAAGTGAACAGCAGTCATTCACCAGTATTCCACACCACTATGGATTTCATGCGTTTTGTTAGTCTGATTGGTGGTATGTCTATGCAGTGGTGCCCAGAAGCAGTTTCTTATTATTATTTCTTCTTGTACTGATACTGTCCCGTGGAAAATTTTAATTGGTCTGACCCTGGGAGAGTACTCCACATTGCCTCGGTCCATTTCAAATGTGCTTTTGCCCAAAGAAGACAGTGGTGTTTCCATATGTGGCTTCTTCTTTGCGTGATGGAAGTTTATCCTGCATTTGTGGATGGCTAAACTGTGTTCTCAGTAACTTCTGGATGTGTTCCTCTGTCCATGTAATGATTTCCACGACCAGAATCATGACTGTTTTTGATGCAGTGTCACTGAATCCTGAATATTTTTGCATATTGAAATACTACCTTTTCATCAGTGCTGCTGTAACAAGGAAATTTCCCACACTTGAGATTAATAAAATCCTCATCTTATCTTAGTATCATATGTATGTATCCACTTGTGATTTTTAGGCTTGCTCCCTTCACAGATTGTAAAAAAAATATGTTGATAATTTGAACTGTAGATAATGAGAAATGGAAAATCTTCAAAATTGTACGCTGAGAAACGTACAATTATGGCAGTTTTTTGCAGACTCTCCCAAACTTTGCTCATGAGAAACTCTCCCTCTCTAATATTCTGTAAAGTTCTTTTTATACTCAGTTATCCTATTGACTTACTGACAAATAATCTAAATAGCTGTAAAATGTTCCTCCCTCACTTACTTTTCCAGCCTTTTCCATCATTGAGAGTATGTTGCTCAGAACAACTCGCATGCACTGCAGTGAAATAAAAAGGAAAAGCAAAGAAAAAAAAATGCACAGAAATATAGTTCATTCTCCACTGCTTTGGGGTAGATTACCATACTGGTGCTGCAAGACCAGCAGTGTATGGTATGTGACAGCTTAGACTTGTGCTGTAATATCAAAGGAAATAGCACACACATAGTCCAAATCTGTTTACTTTGGCTCATAAGGAAAACATAAAGTAAGTAAGTGGGAGGCTATCACACATCAGTCTGAATTCAGGTGAGGGATGCTGCCACACAGATTGACTTCAGAAACCTTTATGAGCTCATGAAAGTCTGGAAATGTGCTTCTATTCCCGGTGTTGGAGCACATATTACAACAATGTGTTGCTCAGCTGCGTTGCCCAGATGACTGAACACCATGTTCAGTCATCTGCAGCAGTGGGGTGGCAGCTTTTCCACACACACTTACAATAAAATCACATGCGTTATTAGGTCTTTAAAGGCTTGTAGTATCACAGTGATGTATGTGCTGACCGTACCGAAGTGTAGAGGTAGCCCTCACTGTTCATGGCAACGTAGAGCCCTGTCTTGGTGCTCTGGATGGCCACTATCCGGAGCCCCACAGGAATCAAGTTGAACTGCACTGAGAGACAGAGAAACAGAGACATAATGTTAGCATTTTTATTATTATTGTTATTGTTAAATGTTAAACATGGATGGTGCTTCCTGGACGCGTAAAAAAGACTTTTTCTTCCCAGGTCCCTCCTACTTCTTGTTCCCTGTTCTACATTTTATCCAAGACAAAGGTTAGGAGAGACCAGTGACTGCTTAAACACAAGTGTCACAATACCAAGAGCACTGGCTCTCTGCACTGTTCTGCCTAGAGCTTTATGAACGCTCCAAGTTCGAAAGTGACATCTTCTGAGGCTGTTTTGAATTCATTTCATCCATCCTGACACATTAAACAGCACTTTGTAATGCGGTTCTGCTGAACCCCCTCTTGTGGAGCCTTGGATTTGGTATGTGCATAGCTTTCCATATAAACTAACTTCAACTTGACCAGAGGAAAGAAACTCACTGTTTGTTATTTTCAGATCTTTTGTGCGTGTGCCCTCTAAAACAGTGCTTAATAGGATGTGACATGGTAAGTTGAGTGATACTGACAAAACGGCCTCTGGCTGCCAGCTCCTTTGTGGACACAATGTCATGACGACCAAATGCTACCAAGAAGATTAAAGTCCCTGAAGCACTTGGATTTGATCAGAGAGCAGAAGGACAACCAAAACTTCAAATAGTTCGATATATTTGTTGATAGACTTTTTTTTTTCCTTGCATAATGGAATGATGTTACTGTTGTGTGCTAAACATGAATCTGCATCCAGCAGGTGATTAGCCTAATTTAGTTTGCACTGAAAACAGGTGAAGTGGTTCAAAAGTTAGCTAATGTGCTTTAACGTGGTCCTTCCTAAACTACAACATTTTGAGTATAACCCAAATGTGGACACATGGTAAACCAGCGGGACACTGGACGTACACACAAAGCTGAAGTTGGCGTTCACCTGGAAGCTTAGCAATGAATCAGAGGCTAACTGGAAGGTCATGACACGTGCTATATCATTCTGAAATTTAGCATTTGGAGTGAGACTATCTGTCTGGAAATGTATTGTTTTAGTTTGTTCGCTGGTATATCAGTAGATTACAAAATATATGTTCTGTGTAGTATACACATCTCATTTTGTTAGAGAAATAACATAACCTGATCACCGTTAATAAAACAAGCTGGAAAAGAGACATCCGTTGATTTGACATTCATTTTAGCTTGAGCTGCAGGTTAAACCACAGGTGGTAACGCTGCAGAGGGGTTTAGAGGTTACATGACTTTCTTGCACCACAAAGGTGTGTAACTCGAACGGATCTCTCAATGTCAGCAACGCTAGTAAATATGGACATGGCCCAAAGTGTTTACCTTCAGAGCTTTGAGTAAGAAGGCAAAAAAAGTAAGCAGTGTCCCACTTTTATTCCACTTTTTAAAGATTCCCACGCCTAGTACACCTTAACTGCAGGTGGGTTTTCCATTTGTGAGGATCTGCTGTGGTTTTATGGTTCCTCTGCTGGTGGCATGTGTTTCTATTTCCAGGAATGGCCCCCCCACAACGAGAATTCTTGGTACCATCTGTGAGGCAGAAAAAGGTTCCCACCTCAGGTTAGGTACTGAAGCAAGGTCCTGAAATAGCCTACAGCTGGGTTTGGTGGGGTGTAATTAGAAATACAGCAACCATCTCAGCTCCTTTAATGGTGATCTAAACATTCAACTCCCTTTCTTCTTATTATTATTATGATTTGCTTTCTTCTTTTAAAACCAACATGGAAATTGGTTAGGAAAACACCCTGGCCTATCCAGCGGTGCTAACAAATGACATCCTGCATTCTTACTAAAAAAACATAAAATGACCCACTGATATAGACTGATTTAAAAGAAAAAAAGTGTCATTCGGCAGGGTCAACAAAGTTCTTTAGTTCTTTACATATAAAGTATATAGACAGTGAGTCTCAAACTGATTCTTGTAAAACTTTTTTGACAATAAATTTGCTCCACAACCACTAAAATTAACCCGTAAGGAATTTGGGACATACATCCTCCTCTATATCCTTCCTCCTCCTCCTCTTGTCATGGATAAATTATAAATGTCCTGGTTACCATAGTGACAGATTTCTTATACAAATGAGAAACTGTGACATGGAACTTGCTTTAGATTCATGGAGCCATTAGATGTTATTAGACAAATCAATTTCAAATCAAAAGGTCTGCCAACATAATGGATGGCAGTTGAGTTATTGGGTGGTGTCACAAAGTCAATGAGGTCCAAGATTAAAATAAATAATATATAAATTTTAAAAAATCAAGCCTGTCAGCAGTGTTTTTAATGAAGATTTGATTTTGAGCTGTTGGGAATGATAGCTTATTAGCATAGCAACTAAAAATAACTAAACAATCTCCTTCCTGATTGAGGGAAAACTTTACTGGTTCTGTTTCAATTTAAAAGTCAATGAAAAGATTATACTGTAGTCTCACATGAAAAATGTAGAATACCAGAGCAGGTTGTGATGGTATGTCCGGTTTGAAGATGCAAATATCGATAATGAAAACTGCACACGCATCCTGTTCCTGCTCTTTTTCCCTCCCTCACCTCTCCCCATCTTGGCCTTGCTTCTATTTGCTCGATCGATCTCTGCATCTCAAGCAGTCGGTTTCGCAAATGAACAAGGTGTCACCAAAAAGCAGAGCCGGGATGACAAATAGAGCATGGAACAAACAGTCTCTTGCCTTCATCTCCCCGTCGCCTCCCCCTGCTACTCCTGCTTTTCACCCCGTAACATAAAGTACATCAGTGGCCTTGAAATGGAGTCGATGACCCAACGCAACTGCGCACAGACGCACAAAACCACCATCCTGTATGAAGCAACATGGGACTGTTCTCATGTGTGGAATGAACATGAGGAGAGGGCTTTGAGTCCGTTTGGATCAGTCGCTGTTCAGATTCAGTCCTTCGGATCCTTCGACTCTTTGTAAAATGAAACCTATTGTCTCTGACTAGAATTGAATACTTAGTAAATTAATAGCAAAAAAGATGCTTGTTTAAGGGGCCTGGTTTCTCTTTTCAGAGTCAAACATAAAGACAGAATCCATCCATCCATTATCTATACCAGCTATGTCCTGTGCAGGGTCACAGGGGTCTGCTGGAGCCTATCCCAGCTCACTTCAGGTGAAAGGCAGGGGTCCACCCTGGACAGGT
>JBAMYA010000010.1:1318807-1352843 GCA_037176975.1 Arrhamphus sclerolepis
CTATCAAGCATGTCTTTGGACTGTGGGAGGAAGCCGGAGTACCCAGTGAGAACCCACGCAAGCACGGGGAGAACATGGAGTACAAGAAATGGGGGTAATCATGTCCAATGATTCTGAATGTTTTGAGTTCACAGAACAGCATCCTAACATCCTCAAAGGTGGAAAGTTTGAGTGGAAACCTAAAAGCTGGCTTTGGTTGGTTTGTGCATGTCGACAGGTCATAAGTTATCTAGATGATGTTATCTAGATGAGCAGCAGACCTCATTTGATGGGATTCCTTCGAGTTCGTCATGCGTTTGTCATCAAGAGATTACTTAAAAACACATATAATACATGAGGTGAAAACCATCAACAAACATCAAGAACAGAAAGGTAGGATTAGATTCAACCAAAGGAAAAAATGGAGCCAGTGGTTCATCACATATCACAGCATAGATGGATAACAACGTACAGCACTATGTGAACGCAACCCTGGAGCTTTAGGAGGTAAAGAAGCAGAATACATCTTATCTCAGACCTATTCAAGTGCATTGTGCTTATTGCAAGCATTACTAAAAACAGAGGGCCCAGCAGGTAAACCATACTTAAGACAACTGCCAAAAGACCTGGAAAAGCATCAGAAGAGGAGGAGAACATTTGTATCCCATGTCCGTCCAAGGCTTCATGCAGTCGCTGCCTGCAAAGGTCAGTCAACGAAATG
This sequence comes from Arrhamphus sclerolepis, assembly GCA_037176975.1. Taxonomy (NCBI): domain Eukaryota; kingdom Metazoa; phylum Chordata; class Actinopteri; order Beloniformes; family Hemiramphidae; genus Arrhamphus; species Arrhamphus sclerolepis. Next base: position 1,319,508 of record JBAMYA010000010.1, read on the forward strand.
TCTAAACTGTTCTTTAACTGATTGTTCAGGAAACTTCTCTGATTTTATTTGAGAACCCACACATTTCCAATATTTATGAAACCTAAATGCAAATTCCCCTGTTATCAGTGCAAATTGCAAGTTAAGAACAGAAGATTTGACAACAGTAGCAGGGACTTAGAAACGGTCAGTTACTTCCACTTTCTTTTCACTTCATATCTGCTCTCACTCTTTCCATCTGTTTCCCTCCCTGCAAGAAGATGGTTTCCTCTGCCATCCTCTTTTATCCTCCATAAAAAGAGGTCTGCTTATCTCATGCATCACTTAACTGTCCGTATGGGTAATGGAGGCATCCCGTTTCTCTCTCTTTCTCTTCCATCCCTCTCTTTGTCTGTCCGTTTGAAATCACTGTTTTTCCTCAGCAACACAGAGGAGACTGCTGGATTAATCAGAAATCCTTTGAGGGAGGGAAAAGCAAGAAGAGGAGGGTGGAAGTGAAGGGGAGGGTGTTGCCAAATCAATCCCACAAGTCAATTTGAGACTCGAGATCATCTGCACAATAAATAAACAAGAAGAAATTGGAGTTGGGATGAGGGAGGGGGGAGATGGGGAGGGCTAAGCACTGGGACATATTCGGACATGGAGTTAGGCTGAGTAGAGGGCGTCTGCTAGCATACGCTGCTGCTTTGCAGAGTTGTATCATGGGTTCGTCTGTTGGAAACGGGAACACTTGCTGTCCCTCATTTTCTTCTGTGTTGGAGAAGAACATTATGATTTGACGGCAGTGTGAACATCTAAAATAGATTCTCCCCATACTATCCCCTCACTTTTTACAGACATACGAATAAGCTAAATGCACACTGACAGGATTCATCGTGACTTAAAAAAATTGTTCTTCAAGTGACTACTACCTCAAAAACACTGATATTGTATTTGAGAGTTTTATAGTTTGGGCACCACATGAGTCTGAAATTATGTAATCGAATGAGTTATTCACGTTTTTTGGATTCAGTGGCATCACAGACCCATTTCAGAGTAGATTTATGCAGCTTCCCCATCAGTTTATACATCTATAATTTCACAGCTGCATTTGCTGAACCTCAGAATTTGGGATCACAAAGCTGCAACACCACATTCAGAAGAGGCACAACGTTTAGAGGAAGGGGTGGAGGGGAGCTGAATGGAACAGAAGTGGATCTCTGAGGAATTTAAACCAAAATACATCACAGTGATTTCATTAAGACCTCAGGAAACTGCATCAGCTTTTGAAAGACATTAATAATCTCCCTTACCCATAACTAAAGCCTTGTCCATCATTTTAAGCTGTTTTTGTTTCTCTTTCTTTTTCTTTTTTACCCGTCTCCCAGACTTCTACATTTGGGGCATGCTCTCACCTGTGGCTTTGATTTTTTTTTGGGGCAGCTAAAGCTTTTTCTCTGCATGCGAAAACCAAATTTGTGCTGAGTCACTGTGATTGTAGACTCATGAACCTCTCACACAAGCAGCATCAAAAGTTTCCTGCAGATCCACCAGCGTGCTCTTAGGACGAATTTGCTGAGGTGGTCAGTCTGGGATAAATTGGTGATCATTTGAAACCACCTGCAGGGTACTCTCACCTCTGCGGAATTATTTAGTTCAAATAAATCTCTGATCTTTTTAAATTCTTTCCCTGTCTCATAGTCATCTGGACTTGGCACACCGATACACACTTTTGCAGGATATACACAAACTGCATGTTCCACCTGTCACCCTTTGAGTAGGTTCCAGTATCATTTCTGAATCTAAAAGGTCTAATTTTATGGCTCCAAACCTGTGACCTATTTTTTTCCATGTAACTAAATTAATTCAAATTAGAACAATGAAAAAAATCTAAATTTAATTACAACCCTATTAACAGCCACTTTGTTGAAAGGGATCAGTTGCCAACAGCACACTTATTTGATTGAAAGTATCCCCGACCATTAGCAGTTTAGACTGAGGTTGGAGCTGGAGCAGTTGCTTGGCGACTGCTAGATAGTGGGCTGGGGAGCTTACACCAGTGAGGAGTACTGGGGTTTCTGATGGAACGTGGAGTCAGTGTGGCAGTAGATGATCAGCAGAGTCAATGAGAAAAAGTGCTGCTATCAAATGGGACAATATATGTGTGTGGGAAGCAGGAAGATCACATTACATAACTGCAGTCAACTTAAAGTTATCTAAAGTTTTCTTCCACTCAAAGAATCTGCTCCCTGGATAGTGGGCTTATACACGTGAAGATCAGAGACAGGAACATGAATGCAACACCAAACAACTTCAGAAAAACAAACACTGAACCTAAAAGATGGTTGCTGCGTTCTTTCCAGGGTGGTACATGTACAGTGCATATGGAGAACATGACATAAAAGTGATGGAGGGAGAGAAAATGAATTTGGCTGCCTTGCTAAGCTTTGTCCTCAGTCGCAGGCTGCAGCAGCCATTCTGGGGCCTTCACCACTGACTCTTCAAGGCCAGCTAGGAGCCGATTGTTGCGATCAGTTAGTATGATTAATATTGCAACAAGCCATTTCTGTAAAATATGAGGGATTATGAACTATTAGCTCTTAAGTCACAGCTCAGATGTAAAATTCACTTCATTCGTTTCAGTTATTGATGGCTGTAAGCCATACCGTGGAAATGCAGTTGTCACTCAAAAAGCCACACCCCTAATTATGCATACATTTGTGGACTTATATAATTTTACCTGTTGACATACATAAAAAACTGCCCCTCTTGCAGTGCTCACAAATGGAATCATTTTCTGTACAAGAATTAAAAAAAAAAAAGTTTATTTCTGTTGTAAAAAAATGGGAGTGCACTGAGGTTTACTCGCCTTAGAGCCAGCCCATAGTGGTTGTTTGGGAGTTTTTCAGTTTCATTATTAGTGTCAGACTAGAAAGCTAGACGTAGCATGTTGGGTGTAACGCTGACCCATGGCAGTTCAACTTATAATAAGACAGAAATGCACTCAGGAAGACACGCCTCCCAGCTATCAATCAAAGTGTACAACTACTTTTACAGAAGTAGTTTTTCACAACTAATGGATGTAGTTAGACAGATGCTAACTATAAGATGAAACTATCTAACGTACATTATCAATGTGAACGTCATTGAAGAGCCAGCGGTTTTTCACCGGTTCTTTTCTTGTCAGCTGGTCAACAAATTCACGTGTGTTACGTTGTGTTGCCTCCTGGGGAGGCTCACACAGCACAGACAATTGCACTTCTCTACCAGAGGGGGAGCTAAAGAGCATGATCTTACATGGTGTTGCTTCAACGTTCAACTGTACGACTCACTCACACTCTAATTTCCCAAATCTCTCCCAGTTAACTTGGCTGTCTACCATGGTTTAATGTTTTTGCAACAGGTAAATAAACACATATTATTGTCTGTTTAGGGGCAATAGGTGCTTCCATACCGACACTCTGTAACATCACCAGCTTTATCCCAATGGCTTTTACATACTGGCCCAAGCAATACAGAAAAATCCTACAAACTCATATCCTTACATACATGTACATACAAGTTCTTTAATCTCATTATCTCCACAATTCGACATTGTTATGTTGATGGTGAGTTAATAAAAGTACGAGCAAACCAACAAATGTGTTTCCTTCTACTGTTTTACGCATCCCGTTTAGTGTTGCACATATAAAACGTACTCATTGCATCGCTAGAAATTCCCAGATGTCTCACTCGGTTGCGGTAATGGGGAGGATGTATCTTACATACACAAGCGGCGTCTCCTTTTTCGGGAGGTGGAAAAAAGAGAGGATCTGAATTTCTGCCTTTCTGAAAAATGGCAGTAACGTACTCGCACCGAGACCAGCAAAAGATGGAGAAGACAGTATGTCAAGGCCTAAAAATTGTTTTTTTATGTCCTGTAGGTAATTTAAACTTACAGTATGGTACTATTTTTAAAGAGGTAAATTATGTTCTTATATGCTCTGTTACAAGTGTTGATGCTGCGCTACAAGACTTATTGACCTCAGTGGTACCAGTGCCGCAGGCAACAAAAACAAACTTCTAACCCTACATTTGTATCGTGTACACAGGGCGGTGGGTTAACACAACCCTCAGGTCCTCTTGCACTGATGGTTAAGGACTCAGAAATGCTTCTCTTTACTCAAACATCCGAGGAGTTAGCGAGAAACGATCGGGTTGATACTGAGCTGACTCAGTGTGTTGGGTAGAAGGTGAGTAAGTTGTAAGGCAGTAAATGTAGAACCATAATCAATAAACAATAAACGGAATTCTAGAGATGTTATCTATCTCAATTCACGTCTGCCGATATTTAATATTAATGACATTTCCTCAACATCCTCATTCCGATACAGTGAGAATCTGATTGAGTCTTCAGACAGCCCACAGCTCTGGGATCATTAAAACGAGACCTGCGCTAATAAAGACATGGAAAACAAATGGTTTTTCAGTGCTAACACGTAGAACATCCTCCGTCCGCACATTGTCATTTTGCGTTGCAAAGGAATGAGGTTTAAAGGCTTGACAGTAAATTAAATGACTTCTTCCTGGGCTTCACGGCTGATTTCCCTGGTGGTTGATGACTCTGATGACAAGACAACGAGCTTCAGTCTCCTGTTATTTAATGTCAACCTCTTCGCCCAGGCTTTCCTTTCCCATAACTGATTTCTCTGTCTTTATCTCTCTTTCCTTTCTTTTTTCTCATCTATTCCCAACGTCCTTTCACCTCCCCTTTTCATGAATTAACATCCTATTTCTTATCTCTCTCCGTGGTATTTGTTTTTCCTACGTCTCTCCATTTTTCCTCCTTATTTGTTCCCTTTCAGTTCCCCTGTTGCCTCCTGTCATTCTTTCTGTCTTGTGAAACCAATACTTTTCCATGAGCGCCCATTCATCTTTGTCCTGTTTTACCCCGCAGCCTTGTCTTCTAATCTCTTTGTCACTCTCTTGTCTTCGTCTCGTATCCTCACTTCTCTTTGTTTGGTATTCCTCGTGCTCTTCTTCTCACATGGCAAAGTTTTTGCTCACATTTTTCTTCTTTGGATGTTGCAGCTCTCAGACAGAGCAAGGTTCCCCTCATCTGCTTCTCAAGCCTTTTTATCTTTTTAGCTTCTGCTAAAGAACATTATGGAGCACTTGGGAAAAAGAGCAGACTTGTTACAGAGAACTGGGGGAGATAAGTTAAATTTCCCTTCGATAGTGAGGAATTGTAATTACGGCGGATAAAAGTCAGGGAATCAAGTTCCTCGATATGGGTCTCAAATGTGCACATGGAGAGTCAATAGCTTCATACGTCCACCGTTTTTTCACTATTTCTCTCGTTGCCTCTTTGCCCACTAAATTCTTTATGCCTCTTTGAGGGATTTTTGGTTTTTCCCCTTTAAAGCAGCTCTATCTCTCAGCCATTACAAATAATTTACTCTTACTTATTTGACTTTTGTGCATTTTAAATGTTCTTTCAGCAATTTTGAGACCAAAGACCCCGTTGGCCCATATCATACTGTTCTCTGTTATCACCATACATAAGATGTATAAGAGGAACTGGATAAACCTCTTGTGATGTCACCCATAGGGCTTTTTTGGGTTCTTGCAACTTTGTATTGGCTGAATTTGTACTAATCTATAATGCTATTACTTTACAGTTATTCTGAGTACCTGATTATAATCTGACCAATCATCCTCATTCTAAGTGATGCTATTGAAACAACATCTAAAAAGGAGTGCTGCCTGAGATGAAACAGGCATTAGCAGAGCTCCACTAGGTCCCTCCAGCACTTTCCCAGACCCGATGCAGTCGCCTGTGTGTCCGGCAAGCCTCCCAGCTTGCAGGTCCCAGCGCACCTTAACCTGGAAGGATGCTGAAATGATCTACTCATGTCTTCAATCAATATACCACGCCCATAACTGCACATAATTTTTTATGTTTTATGTAATTTTTAACTGTGTGTGCCTTTGTTATGGATGTGAACTCTAGCTTTAGAGACCAGTAAAATTATTTCTGCTGCACAGTTGGGGAATTGAGTCAATGGAGATTGATTCACTTTTGGAGCCAGCCACCTAATGGTCAGTTGAGGAACTGCAACTTTTCTTACTTCCAGACTGGAGTGAAACCAAGAGGCCCTATGGTGCACTTTGGTTATCACTGCTAGCCTCCTTTTTCTGGTACTATCCTGCACATCCAGTGATGGCTTAGGAGCTTTTGGTATATCTGGGGACTTTAGTGGACACATCCACTTCCAATGAAAAAAGCAACAAGCCAAAACAAGTGATATAGATAATTTGTTTTACATCATTTTCTATTTTCAAACAACCATGGAGTACTACTGTGATGCTGCAGAGTATAAATAGAAACAGATTCAAAGCAAAAAAAAAAAGCTACATACTTATGTCTTCATGACTGACGTGACGTGAGTAAACTAGCCTAAACCTCTCTGTGTTCAGAGAAGATGGAAGGCACTGATCCAGCATGAGAGGAAGGACAAAAGAGGGAATAAAGTAGGTGTGCTGAACCTCATAAGAAACTCGAGGCTATATTCATGCCATTTCAACAAGGAAAAGATCAGCACCGATGGCTACATAAGTGGTGATCCTGCCTACTTTGTCAAATATGACATGAACCAAGCAAGGGCTATTACCTTTAAGGCCCACATACTGTTCAAGATGGAATGGACCATGGAATAATGGAATAAAACCAGCCACATGTTTTTCCTTGTACATGTAAGGTTGCATATACACTTGGACAAGGGTGTGTATGCATGATGTGTAGATGTGATGGTTCTTCATGACAATCACTAAACAACAGAATGACATAATTTGGAAATTCAAAAGTGTGAGGAGTTATTCTGATCAGTAAAACTGAAAAAGAGTTCTATGTTATTTTCTACTGTTCTTCATTGTGCTCATTCTTTGATACCTTGCATTCTTTGAGGAAACCAAAAAGGCTCTTAATGTGGACGACTCGGGACAACTTGGCTAGCATGAATGTACCTTGAGGGTGCAGAACCTCCTCTCCAGGTGGTTTCACAGCCACCTTCCACCTATGACCAGAACATCTCACACTCTAACGATGACCCAAACATCGTACAAGATGGACAAGCAACTCAGTGGTTCACATGTGACTTTAGCTACGTTTCCACTAAGCAACAACCATCCCACTTCCAGGTTGAAGCCCAACGAGGACATAAGTTTTGTTGCAGTTCCTCCACTGACCACTAGGTGCTGGCTCGAAATAGAGCAAATCCCCATTGACTCCAATGTTAAAAGTGCCAACTTTTGGCCACTGCATAGCCTAGCGTTAAAGCAGGCGGCCCATGTATGAGGCTCAGTCCTCCTGCAGCGGTTGCAAGTTCGACTCGAATGCCTTGTGACCCTTTGATGCATGTCTCCCCCATTCTCTCTGCCCCGCCTTCCTGTCTCTTTACTGTAATTAAAAGCCACTATGCCAAAAACAAAAAAAATCTACTTTTTTTTTCTTCAAAGTATTACCTTTGACGCAGAATTAAAGAGGGATATTTTTTGTACCACATCAGATAAATTTATATTATGCAATAAAGCTGACCAGTTCGAGGAAAAATGGGCTTCAAAAGGCTCGCCGTACAAATCTATGGGTCACATCGCTGAATAGCTTGCCCGTTACCACGTCATCCATTTTCTTCTTTTATTCCTTCATTTTCTGAATATCCATGGGCCCATCCAGCATATCCCTGCTGTAAATGGCATTTACTCTTACTTTCTTCCTGTCTGCTATTCCATTAGTAATCACGCCCAAATGTCCCAGTGTCGTGGAGTCCAGCTGTCCATCACTGCAGCAGGATGAGAAGTTACACTGCTGAAAGTCAGCCAGCTTTGATAGCTGCTTCTCTTGATTATCTTATCTTGTCTTGATTACATAAAGGCCGGGGAGAATTATTCATGAGTTTAAAGCACTGATTATGTGCAGTAGGGCAAAAAGGCACTTCAATATGCTGTAAATAAAAAAAAACTAAATACATTTTGGTAATGAAAAAAATGACATGATAAAATTGATGAACCAAGTCAATTTGTTTACAAGCTCTAAAGAGTAAAGTGCTGCATAATTGAGTGGCTATGAAATCCAAAAATATATAATAACTTTAAACATTTTAAAGCACCTTCTTCTCCTAGTAAATAGATAAATCTCATTCTCCTCTTTCCTGTCCTCATTTGTCTTCCAGTTTTATTACATAACAGCCTGGAGGAGCCAAAAATGGAGAAGGAAACAGAAGGGGAGGAGCAGAGCAGGGGAAGGGGGTTGCAGCTCCTCTGACCCCCCACCAAAGGAGGGAGATACAGTGATTGAGGAGCCACCAGCTGCATGCCAGCTGCTCCTCCTGCTCCCTCCTTTTTCGCTGTCATCCTCATGGCTTTTTTCCCGCCCTCATTCTCACTTCTTCTCTTCTCTTCTGCCTAGCCGTCTTCTTCACTTGTCCTCTTTATACCCCTTTTTCTCACTTTTTGCTTTAACAGAGAGTCACTTCCTGCCTTATGCCAACTATTACCTAGTTATTGGAGCCCTGAGGGAACTTCCATATAACAGTGATAAAAATATAGCAAGGCCTTGCAAAAGCCACTCCTGTCCTTTTTCGTTTCACTACATCCCCTCAGGGCTTCTGTTCCTTCAGTCAACGTATTTTTTTTTTTCCTACTCTCGCCTGGCTTTTCTTTCGATGTCCTGCCCTCATCATTCATTTCTGTCCAGATAACTGGGAGGTTGAAGCATCTGCTGTAAGGTCACGTATTTCAAGAGGAGAGCAGACAAGAGAGGGCCAGCGATGGGCCACGCTCCGTCCTATCACCAGGTCACTGGTGTATTGTCTTTACAGCGTGTCCCAGGTGGATTATTCTTCTTTGTAATGCGTGTCAGTCATTCAGTACCATACTTAGCTGTCAGACTAGAGAAAAGAGGAGGACGTGGCACTGAACAAAGGAAAACTAGAGCATTTAAACTGAGGGATGGAACGAATAACATGATGCAGTAAAAATCACTAAAGGAACCCTGCTGTGACGCATAAAGCGAAACTAACTGGAATGAAAGCAATAACCATATTAGATAAATAAAGTAAATAAAAATAAGATACATAAAAATAAAGCTGACTGAGGTACACAGAGTTAACTTAAACTGGTATGTTGCGGTCCATTTCTGAAGCAAATGATCACACATCATCAATGAAGAGAAACTGGTGTAAACCACGTCTCTACGTACACTGCCCGTCCAAAGAGAAAGTCATACATCATACTTGCTTGGACCACCTTTACCTTTATTTCTTTCCGTCCAGAGTTACATTAATATTTCACCAACATCTTGTATTGATGATGGAAGAGTCGGGACGTTGCATAAATCCCAAAGATTCTCATTGTGGTTCAGGTCTGGACTGTGGTGGCCAATCCATGTTTGACAATGATCTCTCCTTCTCCCTGAACCACTCTTTCACTATTTGATGCTGATGAATCCTGACATTGTCATCTTGGAATATGTCAGTGCCATCAGGGAAGAAAACATCCATTGATGGAATAACCTGGTTATTCAGTATATAGTCGTATAGTCGTGCAGTCAGCTGACCTCATAATGCTGCTGAACCTAGACCTGACCAACTGCAGCAACCTTCTACAGTAGCAATGGGGCATGATGAGAGCATCATTTCATCCTCCTCTCTTCTTACCCTGATGTTCCCATCACTCTGTAACAGAGTAAATCTGGACTCATCAGACCACATGACCTTCTTCCACAGCTTCAGAGTCCAGTTTTTGTGCTCCCTAGCAAACTGAAACATTTTTTTCCTGATTATCTCCACTGATTAGTGGTTTTCTTAAGACTGCACATCTGTTTAGTCCCAAACCATTGAGTTCCCATCACATTGTGTGTGTGGAAATGCTCTTACTTTCACTATTAAACATAAGCGTGAGTTCTACCCATTTTTTTCTTTCTTACAATTTTATTCCACAAAATGTTTTAAGTGATTTCTAACCATATTTCTCCCTGGAAAATGATGGTTCCTCATTATCCTTCCAGTTTTGGATAATGTGCTGTACAGAACCCAATTTTAGTAGTTTCAGCATTCTCCTTAGAGGTTTTCTTTGCTTGATGCATGCCAATAATCTGGCCCTTCTGAAACAGATTAGCATAAGTTCCAAGAGCACAGGATGCATCTTCTGACATGCTTGTTTATGAAGTGAGAAGCTGCTCACTGCATCATTTAGGGTTAAATAAGCCGTTGCTGTTACCTATTTGCCTAGTTAAACCACCAGGTGACAAAGATATCTAAGTAACACCAAGGATAAAAAAGAAGACTTGGCAATGACTAGACTTCAGTGAATTTTAATCAGCATTACATGCAAAGGGGTCAAACATACGTCACGGAACAAATCCTTGCAGCTGTGTAGGACAGTGGGAACCTAAAATGTTCGACACAATACCTTGTAAAAGAAACTAAATGAACTCATGAAACAATAAACTCATAAAATTAATAAAGAGAATAATAGAGTAAATGAAAAAAAAAACACTAATTTCCATCACTGCCCTCCAAGAAGATCAATGTGCATAGAGAACGTTCTTAGAAAATCCAAAACCTCTGGCCAAATATGTGAACCTCTTCTGGTTACCAAAACCAGCTGCAGTTTGGTATTTGGTTGAAAGAAGAGTTGCTGCAGCTGAAACCGTAAACTGGTTGCATTTTGCAGTAAAAGTCTGCATATCTGCGGAGTACATGACCACACAGCAATTTCTGCCATTTCAATGTTCTGTGCAGTCGGGTAGATGATTGTGCTTCTGATTGACATTTAGTTGCAATGATCCCAATCGCACAATGATTCCTGCTTGAACGGCTAAATAGTCTGACTCAGACAGGAAATGAACAGTTTCCCAGTTGCACGGACTTACCTGTCGACCACCCCCGCATCCGACTTTGCCTTGAAAATGCAAAGATGCTCAGATTTACAGCACACGTGATTAATGGAATTAAAATTGTTATAAAATTAGCCAGCAGCCAGACCCACGCAGACTGTTTGCAGGGTCACTGATGTGTTTTCTCTGTTACACAACAGTCTTCACACCTGTCTGGAAATGAGCCCTGCTCACCTTCGAATGTGACCTGCGGTATTATGTGATGAATATTTCAGATTGGACATGAGAATGTTTAAAGTTCAGCATGTGTAGACGTTTGCCTCGGCGTAGGTGTGCCGTTATATAAGAGAGAGAGGTGAGAGCAGGTCTAATCAGTTACTGCAGAGCTTTCTGGAGGTGTTTTGACCAAACAGCTGGAGCAGGAGGATTTACGCCAGCTCCTTATCCCAGTCCTGGACTTTTAACTCCCAAGTGATTGTTACACGAGAGTTGTCTGAAATGGGTTTTCTTTGCAAATGCTGCTTTACTGGAGGTGTCCTGTCAAAGTTGCAGTTACATGAACTGGTTTTAGTTTGTCACTCCAGTAGAAATGTAACAGGAAAACCTCTCAATAAGCACCTCAGGTTTTCCAACTTGATAGCTCTTGTGCTGACACCTGAATTAAATGCTGAGATCTAGACTTTACAGAAGTAACCACAGAGTGAGAACTCCCTTCTCCCCACAGATTGTGATTCCAAAATGTGCACACGTCTTGTTTTCCATCTAAACTGGTGTTTTGACAGAAAAAAAAAATGCTATGTTGCCAGATCAAGGATATCCTGCAATATAATATTGATCTCCTTGAGAAGGTTGGATGTAGTCCTGGGAAATGTTTTCAGTCAGTAATCATCCAGGTGATGACTCATCACATGGTGAGGCGATGGTGATGATAAGCATGTGTGTGGAGATGAAGCAGCTGAAGGAGAGAGAGTGATTTTGTAATAACATACTAAGCTACTGCATATGTGTTTACTCAGTCAATTATTTGGTGCCATTGAATATTTTACAATACGACATAAAGGTGTCTGTGGCTTCAGTTACGATTTGAATAATGAAGTGCTTATACAATTTGTTGCAGTTCCTCCACTGACCACTATTATACTGTATACCTGAGATCGTCTTGAACTTCATGTTGGTAGCTCCAGTCAAACAGCTGCCAATTGCCAACTTCATACATTTTATGTATTTATTTTTTCTTGAAGTAATGAGGGAGTGCGAGTAAATCATTTAAATGCTTTTGAGCCCTTGAAAAATGTAAGTAATTTGTTTAAAATAGCTGTAATTGCAAAATGGTAAATATTTTGTGAAACCTCCTAAATGAAAGCTGTAAGTCTACACTTTGATTATATTCTGATTTATTTATTCCAAAGGTACTTCTGGACCTTACTGCATGTTAGCTATCAGTAACAGGTGAATTCACCTGTAGTTAGAGACAATGGACACCTGTTTTCACTTCCAGGATCTCTGTTTATACACAGTCCAGGGATCTGAACAATTTACTGGATTCGAGTCTGAGTAGCGGCTGATCCAAAAGGGCTTAAATCTGTTAAAAGATCCAGATTTGGCATTTCTAGGTGTGTATGCTCAACACAATGATTAAAACTTGAAAGTCAGGATGATTAAAAATGTGTTGAAAATATATATGGACACCTTTCAAAAAAGAAAAGAAAAAGAAATGGTGTGCCCGAAAGCAAATATCTGGATATTTGAAGAGACAACCCGTTCAAAAGGTACCACAACCTTGTCACTTTGTTCAGGTCTGAAAATACGTATTTCATCGAGGCGTTCAGATTTCCAGGAAACTGACATCACAGGACCAGATCAGAGAGTAATCCTCAGATCACTCCATCAATTATATCCACCTCATTTCACATCCTGCTGCATTTACTGTACCCTCTGAAGTGGGAAGTGCTTGGCTGCAACGCCAATTTCAAAACGGGCACCGCCTGTGGAAGATGGGGTCATGTGCCCCGTCAAGCCCTGGAGTCCCCCCGGGCTGGACACTATACTTCAGATTGCCCCCGTTGCCCCAGCCACTCACAGTGACAGTCCCAAGCCCAAATAAATGGGGATAGTCGTGTCAGCAAGGGCATCCAACATGAAACCTGCGGCAAATTAATATGCAGAACACAATGATCTGCTGTGGAAACCGCCATAAAAGTGAAACGCTTGAAACAAGTTGTTTGCTTGCTTAGAATGAGCAGAGTGGCACTGAGGAAGAAGGAAAGGATGGTTAAAGATACGGAGAGTATAAGAAAAAAGATGGTTTTAAAATAACACTTTTGTAAGACACTGCAAAAACAACGAGCTAAAATACAAGAAATTCTAAGTAACTCATTGTGATTGAAAATATCTGTCAATTTAAGATTTTGAAGCTGAAAGCTGAATGTTAGATAGAGCTACTTAAAAGCAGACTTGCTACAGAAAGTGAAAAACAAAAAAATTAACAAATAATTCTTGTTTCACAGAAAAAATTAAGTGGGTAAAGAGAAAATAAAAACAAGAAATAAAACTAAAAAAAAACTAAAAAGGGCAAGTAAAATATCTTGCTGCCCTGACATTTAATTTACTATAATGAATTCTGGGTCCAAGAAACAAAAAAAATAAACGTTGAAATCAAAGTGTATATTACGAACAGAGAGTTAGCAGAGTATTTTTATGTGGTTATTAGAAACAAGATTGCTCTTTTTGAACATATAACAGCAAATGACTAAATTCCAGGCTAATTACGGCATTAAAGAAATATTCATGATAAATTTAACCGTACGATCACACGTATGCATTGAAAGCACTGTGTGACATCAAGACTTGCTAAAATGAATTGTGGGTTCCTTGCCTCATGTCGGGGCCATTTTTGGTGCCAAACGTTGAAAAATCTTCAACTTTCAGTGCTTCAACTCAAGCATCAGTGAATCAAGGTGCAGCTATGCAGCAAGGGCTAGCTAATAAAATCATACGTGGGAGCGGATCGACAGCGGACCTTATCCATCCGTTTCTGGTCATGAAACACAATCAACCTTAAGTGTCGGACAATTCCATCAAGCGTCAACGCAACCTTGCTGTGTGAGCATACCATTAGAGTATAAATAATCTCTTATTTCTCCATGGAAGATTTTAAATCTTGCCAAGAACAAAACTATTTGCTGTGTGGTATTTTAACTGAAACTTGTCACACATTCCATTCAAACCTCAGAAAAAAATGTGTCAATTAAAGAAACATAAAATAGAAACAAAAAAAAAGGGATAATGTGTCTCCTTTATTCTGCGTCTGAGATAACCTGTGATGTAATATACAACAGGAACAAATCCCATTTAGCTGGCATTCGCCCAGCACACCTCGTCAAGTGCGAATACATTTTCAGCCTGATTGATCCTAGTGTGAATCAAAAAAGAAAGCATTGCAGTGTTGTCATGCCCTTATGTGCTCTTGGGATGATCATATAACTCTTCTACCAGGAACTCCCTTATTATATGTCCTTTGGGAAGGAAGAAAAATCCCAGTGGTGCATATAGTGACTGAGCCGTGGAGCAGCCATCGCTGACAACTACAGGGTCAGTGATTTAGAGCCCTTTCACTTACAGAAGGAGCTGCTTTCGTCCTTTGTGCCTTCCATGGTGCCATCCGGCAGCATCTGGAGGTAGAAGCCGTGTCTGCAGTAGAGCCGCGTGACGATGCCCTTCAGCTGGGGCTCTGCAGAGCAAACACAGTGGTAACACACATGTTTAGCAACCAGGGAACACACACACACACACATACACACACACACACACTCTTCACGCTTGTCAGGCGACACATATTAATGCGCACACGTACCGGTGAGCGTGCTGGCAGACTAAACAAGAAGCGGGTTCTGATATTTGCTCAGTGAACTCAACAAACAGTAAAGTATGTTTGCAAGAGAGAGAGAGAGAGAGACTGTGGCCTACAGCAGGATTGATGGGACCTCAGTATCAGCTAAATAGCTCCTTCTTCAGACACCTTTAAGTTTTGTTGGAAAACTGTTTCCTTTTTCTTTTTTTTGCATGTGTTTTAAACCATGCACGTGTGCGTGGGTGCTTGCAGCAGCTGCCTGTCATTCAACAGGGAGGTGAGCGATGCAAACATGTGTAAGACTGTGTTAGAACGAAGGGCAGGAAGTATATGGCTGCTGGGGGAATATTCAAGGAAGAGATAGTTTTAACACCTTTCTGCAATCAGACTTCCACTTATAAGTGAGATTACTGCTGGCATCTATGCGGAGCAGCAGGTAAATTACTTGGACAACACTGTTAGCTTCTGGGACGATACTAACTCCACAGCTGAAGCCTGCAAAATAAGTACATCAGTCGTATTGGCTCTTTTCACATTAGTGTATCAGTATCTTACAAAGAATTAGCTTAAATTCTAGTGTTGTCCATGAGTAACTGAATCAGTTCAGTTATTTTCTTTCCTGTTTGCTAGCTTTTAAGGTGAAGAAAAGATTAGTAATATTATTTCAGTCACTTAACTCACAGTACAATAAATACATTTCATTATTATATTTATAGTATTTATAGCATACTGGTGTCAAGCTCAAGGCACATCGGCCAACTCCAGCCCGCCACCTAATTTTATCTGGCCTGCCAGAACATGACAATTAGACATGTACGCACAAGATTTCTAAAGAAATTTCAGTGTGACTGCCCGTTTGATTCCGTACTAACATCAAAAAGTGAAATAACTGACGTGAGAAGGGCAGCAAGGATACAAACATTGAATTTGCAGAAAACTGCAATTGTCTGTTATGATTTTATGTCAAAATGTGGCAAAAAGAGTTAATGTTGTCCAACCAAACTCTGGATTGTTTGCATCATAACTTAAGTGTATATTGTAAACTAGCTATCTTGCTATCTTCCACAGGTTGACCAGCAAAGATGTCAATCATGAGCTAAGAGCTAGATTTCAAGTTCATCAAAATGTGCCTAATTATACTTATATTTTAATTGGGAGCTGGGATACCTAACAGTTAGCTTTCATCACTTTAGGTACTTAGTTCTTAGCACTGTAGCACAGACCGGATCGAGCACAATTGTTTTCATTATTGATGTTATGTTAAAGCTAGCATAACTTGTTGTGCTGGTAACTGTACTAAGAGCTGGTCTGGAAGTATTTGGGGGTAAACTTTAGCAAAGCATCCTGAAGCAGCTGGGTCCTCCTGTTGAGCCAGTTGAATGATCCAATATTTGTTTCAGATCATTCTAGGACCCTTCTAAGTTGACTCACGGGGACATTAACCAATAACATCCCATAACATGAGTGCTGCCAGAGCTGAAAAGTGAAATGGTGGTTGTCTGCTCTGACTCGTAGTCACTCAGCTTGTGGGGCTACGCTGGCGGGCTTGTCCCCAGTAAGACCTAGACCCGTGACCTAGACCGAGGACATAATGTTATGAATTCTCCATGAAGTGCAGTAACTAAATGGATGAGGTCCAGCAAGGAATAATCTATTTGACACTGGATTTCTGGAAGTAAGGGGAGATATTTATCCCAAAACTGCCCCAGTAGCTTTGGATTTAGTCAGTGCTCCTGCCTCCCAGGCTTTTGTTGAGCTAATTTTCTCTGTGTGTCCTGCTGTCCTCTGGTCTGAGAAATCAAGATACAGTTTCTCTTGAACAACACATTTTCGTTGAAATAAATAAGAATTTACTTGACTGAACATATGTCGAGGGAGTGGCATGTGAGCTTTTGTGTGTTTGTTATATCCACGATGGAGACTCACATTGACCTCTTCTCATCTTCTATTTAATTTTGACTTTAATTATTTATTTATTCAAGATTGGTCCTTAAACATGCTACCTCTTCAAGCAAAGACTGACTGTCTTAAAAAATGAATACAAATGTTGGCTTGCTTTTTGATGTTTGATGACATCCATTTTTTTTTTTTTTACTTTTTGACGATCAGTAAATTGACCTTTGACACTACTTTTTTCTACTTTTTTTCTAATAAAGGAATTTTGTCCCATATGGCATTGTGGATAGGCAACATTCTTTTGTTCTAGATTTTTGTTTTGTCAGTATCTGTGAGGCAACACCTCAAAACCTAAAATGAAACTAAATCTAACCAATTTTCTAAACTAGACCTGCGTGACATCACATGGGATTTGTCCAGTTCTTCTTACAGATGTGTCTATCTGACCATGTGCGTTGTACTTTGCTCCTTAAAGCCTGTCACGCATGACTGAGAGAGCTCTTTTACTGAAAAGTGCTGAGGGAGACCAAATAGTGGATCAGAAGGAATGTCAGAATGCTGAAGTGTTTCCACAATCAACTTTTAATGAGACGCATAAAATATGGATGAGCACTGAGAAGTCTGGGGGCATCTGGCAGTTGGCCCTCAGTTGACAGAAGGGAGGCTTGTGTGAATAAAAAGGCAGAGAGAGACTAATGGAGAAACCCACTTATTTAAACTGACCCTTAAGTGCATGAAATCTAGGATTCAAGACAAACATCTATTGTGCAGCTGGTTTGCAGCCCCGTGGGTTGTTTTTGATGTACGGTTAGCGGTGTAATCTCTTTGAGAATACCAAGGAGATGTTTTGTGTTTATCCAGTCAATTTCACAATAAAATTATAAATCTGATGGTAATTATTTTTATGGTTTCAAGGATGAAATCTTTCAGCAAATCTCAGGAAGCTGACTTGAAGCTGATTACGTTTTCCCTTTTAAGCCATGATTTCTATGCATTAGTCAAAGAAATTCTAGGCTTTAATCCTGGCTTTCATGTTAACAGTGTGACACAACATGTTTAGAAGCTTTTCAAGGCGGACTCTAGCCTCTTCACTGAGACTGAATCCCTGTAATTACTGAAAGATAAGAGCTCATCCATCTACTACTGGCTGACTAGACACAGAAGGTCAAATATGGAGTGTGGTAATCTGTAATATCCTGTGTGGTAATCTCAAATTAAGCCTCAGACTGCACACCAGGCCATGTGCTGCTTTCCACATCTGCCACCGTGCACAGCCTAGGAGGACAGTGTTGACCTTTGACAAGACTCCGCCTCCGCATGGCCCTGTTTGGTAACGTTGTTGTGTCCCAAAACGGAGGAAATCCTTCCTTGACACAAGGGCACGCAGGATTACTGGCGCGTGTATTCCGCCGGGATACAGTCTTTACACGCACAAATGAACACAGACTCTTCCACATGCATCTTTTCAGCCAAAGAAGATGCTGCCAAGAGGCATACGGGATGCAGTGTGGCGTTTTAACATATACAGTATGTACACATGCACAAAGTTACATCTGCTTTGATATAAAACATAGTTTTTAAACTTTTTTACTTAAAGTGATAGAAGTGGTTTGTGTCTGCTGTAGTTATATTTTCAGGAATAAAAGTTCTTTGTCGCCACAACAGATTTCCATCAACTGGTCTTCAGAAAAACCTTATTTGAGTTCAATGTACATCAGATAAGGAATTAGTTTTTTTTCTCACTCATACGTAGGTGCTGGAAGCATCATCAGCATCGCCGTCCGTTCAATTTGGATGGGGTTGCCACACTGAATTGTGGGTTCCACTTTGGAAACGTAGCTTCTGTCAAAAACTGAGGAATTTGCATGTTTTACCATGAACATCAGCAAATCAAATTGCGGCTAGCCAATGAGGTCATACACAAGGGCGGGACTGTTTTACAAAGCACATGGCTTATCGTGGAATTAGAGCAGCGTTACTGCAACGTACGAGGGGCGGTGCTTATGATGTATCTTCGTCATGTCAAAAACAACCAAACAAGTGACAACGCTATCGATGCAGGGAAGCTGCAATTCAATTCAATTCCCCATTCAAAGTCTATGGAGGCTGACGCTGACAATGCTTGCAGTGCGTTGTCATGGTTTAGGTTTAGGTTTTGGGCTTCATCAGTGTTGGTGGTAGTTTCTGGTTTTGTCCTGCTTTTGGTTTGAAGTCCCGTTATGTGTTCTGTTTGACGTTCCTGTTCCTCGTTCCCCTGGTGTGTTTCTGTGTTTCACCTGTGTCTCGTTACCCCCTGTGTGTTTTGTTTTTTGTTTTTGGTTCTAATTTCATTTCACTTTGGATTTTTCCTGCCCTGACAGTGTTTTTGGTTTTTCTGATTCATAAATATCTCTGTTTTTGGATTACTCCTGCCTCCTGCCTGTTCTCCTGCATCTGGTTCCTCCATTACACCCCCACCACATGACATGGATATGTTAAAATAGGACTAAACTATCAACTATTAAGGCCACGAAGATGTACATGTTATGTTACATAAATAATAAACTAGGACCAAAATGATGGAGTATCCATACTAAGCTACACATGGAGTGAAGAGTGCATTTACCTGCAGGTCATGTGCTATGTAGTGTGTTAAAATAGCAAGTCCAGATTATTATCTGTCTCACAGAGATGATGTGTTGTACAAACATATAGTTAGAGGTATAAAAGAGTTCCTATAATGGTCCCTACAGCAACCAAGCTGTCTGAGTCTTTTGGAGAAGGAGCTCTATTGTCCGTACAGTGTGTTGTGAAGACGGTGATGGGGTTTATCCATGACAGATAACGGTTGGTTCAGTGTCTTCCTCTCCACCACAGCTTCAAATGTCTTGTCTGTAGACAGTGACAGAGTGAGCCTTCTTATTCAGTTTATTTTGTCAGTTTGAGCCACTGGCTGCAATCCTGCTCCCCCAGCAGGCTGGTAGAACATCTCCAGCATTTTGCTGCAAAGACAAAAGGACCCAATGCATCCACCACCATACTGTACTACTTTCCATCCATTATACACCTGGCAACTGCAGGATCATCTGAAAACTTCAGAAGGTGCTGTGACTCTGAGTTGTACTGGATACAACAATCCATAGATTATCTATACCCGCTATTTCCAATACAGGGTCACGGGGGTCTGCTGGAGCCTATCCCAGCTCACTTACTGCGAAAGACAGGGGTACACCCTGGACAGGTCGCCAGTCCTTCGCAGGGCCGGATACAACAATACTGAGGCATATTATGTGAACAAGAAAGGGGACCACACAGCACCCTGAGGAACTCCTGTATTACTCACCATCACACCAGACAGAAACTATTGCCTGCCTGTCAGGTAGTCAGTGATCCAGGACACAGAAGACACACTATCACCCATCAGCTCCAGCTTCTCACCCAGTAATAAAGGCTGTATGGTGTTGAATGTGCTGGAGAAATCAAATAATGTGATTCTCACTGTACCTCTTCCACCATCCAAGTGTGAATGAGCTCACAGAAGCAGATACGTGGCAGTGTCATCCACGCCGAGGTGAGACGAGGTGCCGCTTCAGGTTAACCAAGATGAGCCTCTCCATCATCTTCATCATTTTGGATGTGAGGGAAACTGTCCTTTCGTGTAGATCAACGGTGTCCAAACCTAGACCATGAGGGCTGCTATCCTGCATGTTTTAGATGTTTCCTTTCCACAACACACCTCATTAAAAGTGATTAGATCAGTATCAGGTTGTCATCAAGGTCTGCACAAGTCTGTAAATGATCCATTCATTTGAATCAGGTGCAGTGAAGCAGAGAAACATCCAAGATATGTAGGACTGCACCCCTCAAGGAATGGAATTTTGAAAAATCTGGTGTTCATGGTCATAGATATTGAAGCCCTCTGCTTATAATCTAGCTTAGAATTCTAGATGAACTGCCAGCAAATTTACATTTTCTCAACAGGTCCATCTAGCTACCCTCCATTTAAGCTCAGTAATGCACACAAGTCTTGGAAACCAATCAGATCAGTCTTTCCTTGTAGAGAGTCTCTGCATGGGCTTAACACGATGATAACACAGCTGACGTGTTGTAGTCTGGATGGTAAACAAATAAGATGGCTGCAGCAGAGGAAATGCAGTCATTTAAACCAGCTTTGGCGTCAACAGTTAATTAAAGATATGGACTTCCATGACAGTCTCTTAGGTGTTGTGGTGGATGATGCCCATCTGATTTACAAATGATAAGAAACATCTGGTAAACCTGCTCCAATGATTATGGGAGCTATTAATGAAGTAATCTGATCATGATTATGTATATCTGTCTAACATTAGCTGTAGAAAACTGTTACACACAGTTTTTCAAAGTTATTGGTTGAGTGTTTGAGCATACCGGGCTACTCTCAAATTCTCCTTGTAAAAACAGCAACGATCATTTGAATTATATTGCCGTCTCTCCATCACTCTGCTGTACAACATTCTCCAGTTGACTTTTGTCACTCTGAATATGTCACCTTGTTTGTTGCTCTGATTGGTTGTAGGGCTAATCAATGCAAGACAGTTTGAAAAGCAGCCAGTGGTCCCTGCCTCCTGGATGAGGAGACCCTATGGCTCGTTTTCAGACCCTACATCCGTGTAGATATGTGTCTGACCTACCGGTACCCTTCTTTAGCTTAAAATTTATCATTTATTTATTTTGTTAAAATGACATTTACACAATAAGACTACAGCAAATTCAAGTCTGTGTCACATTAGAATACATCCTGGGAATGTAGACAGGAGGCACAGGCAGATAATAGATTTTCTGAAACATATCCTACAGTGTAAGAGCATGTGGTGTTGTGCGAGGGGAGGATTTGTGCTCATAATCCTGCGGACATTCAATGCCAATTATGGCGTGACCTTAATAAAGAGTGGGATTAATTTCCCTTGTTAAGAATTTCAACCATTAAAGTCACCTTGAACCTTCCGGCTGCCTAACGTCAGATGACAACTGGGCTGCGAGTAGTGTTATTTTCACCCCCATTACACATCGCTATACCTAACGTGTATGTGTGTGTGTGTGTGTGTGTGAACAGAATGGACTTGGCTGAAAGAGCAGAGATTGTCTGCCAGGGACTGTGTCTGTCTGTCATCACGCATTCACAGCAGGAACACACAGTGCAAATATCTTTGTCTCCGCTGTGTCTTTTCTCAAGTGTCCTCTCACTATTTACTGTCCAGCCTAGGAATTACATAAGAGATGCTCGGCTCTAAGATTTAGCTCCAGAGTAAAAAAGACCTGCGGTGGTGGTCACGGAAAGCAGGAGGATGTGTATTCAAAAATGATCAAATGCACCGCTGAAAGTAATCTTTGGGTTTTAAGAGGTGAGATCAGCATCTAACAGTGTTGCAGTCACAGAGCAACAGTTTGGTTAGATTGTCATTATGTACAGATACCACTGCTAATACCTTAGAGGTGGGAGTTAAGAATTTTAAATTACCATCACTCCTTTAATACAGCTAACCAACCAGATATTTTTTTCTTTTACATGTCTAGAAACAGAAGTTCTGAATTGTCAGTGCGTCACTCCAACCAGGCATTTTCCCCAGTTCTCTACAAACAGAAGATGTCAAGCCCCTGAACGAAAAGCAGCCTGGATTTTCCATATTAAATAATTATAAGCTAGTCTCTAGTCTTTCCTTTACTGGGAAAATTATAGAGGAAAATAATTTGATTCAGCAGAACAATATCTCCAATGCAAATTGCGTTTGAACAGTTTTTATTCTGGCTTCAGACAATCTCATAGCCCTGAGACAGCACCAACTAAGGTCTTAAATGATATTCATCTGGTAAAATATCAGTTCTGATACTATTTGATGTCAGTTCAGCAGACCATAAAATCCTTCTTGACAGATTGTAAAACTGAGTCGGATTACAAGGCACTGTTGGTTCTCAATTAGCATCAGTCCAAACCTTTCAGCATGACATGTGGAGTCCCACAGGGATCAATTTTTGGACCGGTACTATTCAGCAATTCTTCTAGTTCAAATCATACATGACAACAATGTTGCCTACCACTGCTACTCCGGTGACCATTAGACTCACTTCATTCACTCTGTTAGACTCTGTCAGGGCTTAGAGCAAATGAATAGTTGGATGCAATCAAACTTCCTTTAACTCAGTAAAGACAAGACAGGAATAATTTTATTTAGCCACAAATGGGAAAGAACAAACATAACAGCCCAGTTTGATCTCTAAGGTATCAAGACAAAAATGCAGGTTAGAAATCTTGGAGTTTTAGCTGACTCAAACCTGAGCTCAGCAGCAACATCATTTCAAGAGTCAAGGTCTTGGGTCTTCTGTCAGGTCTTCCCAAAAAGACTCTGAGACGGCTTCAGCCCCATCATAGTGTTAACAAGAACCAGTAAAATCAGCTTCCTGCAGAAGAAACTTAAAGTGCTGCTTCTAGTTTACAAGTCTGTCAATTATATGGGGCCACAATAAAACACTGGTCTCTTTGTAGAATTTAAACCAAGCAGAGCACCAAGAATTTTAAGATGCAGTTAGCTTAAATGCTAAATAATCACCTTGTTAATCAGTCTTTCCATACTTGGACTTAGAACTAAAGACTCCAGTCCAGAATTGGACTTTTAGGCACCACGGCTGGAGATTATTAGCATCAATCCAGTTCTCATATGCTGCTTATTTATCTAGTGGTGACATAACAGCATAAACTGCTAACAGAGTGTTAGCATCGGCAGCATGGACCAGTGGGTTGGAAGCTTTCGTTTGGTTACATTCACATTTGCCGTTTCCCCCGTTTCTGTTGGTACTTGGTACTACTGGTTACATTTTCTAAAAGAAAAAAAAAATAATTCCACCATCTGTCTTTAAACATTTAGGTTTTCTTTTTTTTCTGTTCTCTGGATAATCAGTCCTCCCTAATTTTCTTTTCTTTGCTTTCTCTTCCCCTCTTCTTTTTTCATCTCTCTGAGCCTGCTTTCATTCTCTTTCCATTTTTCCCCCCTTCTTCTTATCTCTCCTGCTTTTTACACGTCTCACCCTAAAAACTGCATGCCTAATGAGCAGGGAAGCCCTTACTTTAGCTCTTTTTTGAAAAGCGAAGGACTGATGGATCGAGAAAGGGAAGAAGGAAGGGCAGCAGCACTTTATAAGAGCAGAGGCTGAATGACAGACTGTCACTCAGAATGCAAGAAAAGGGCAGGGAGTTTGAGGTAGAGGGACAAGTGAGGGGGAAAGATCTAAGATTTCACCACAAAGCATTTCAGTGTGTTTCCCACAGGTACTTATTTCCCCTCAGCAGCACTGGGACACACTGATGACTTGCTACTGATGTCTCATTTAGCAAATGCAGTAATTCATTTTTTTATTCTGTCAGACCACTTGAAGCTGATGGCACAGCGGCGATAGCTGATTATTATACTTCCATCTGTTTGTCGAGACGTCTTCTTAAATACTCTCAGTTCAGTCAGTGTCAGCAGCGGCGGCGTCAGACTCCAGGGAGCACAGATGTGCAATAGCGCGCTGATGAATTATGGTCACTGTTCACAAAGTGCCTCAGTATTTTGCAGGATTAGAACTTAGAAACGCTGCAGGGAGGCGGTCAGCAACTTTATGCATTGCAGCGCTCAAAGGGAATCCACGACTGAAAGAGGACATGAGCTGCTGATGTAGCGTAAATACTCTGACGTTTATTAAAGCAGTAATAAGTAATGTGATTTATTTGTTAGTGGTGAGTTTATTAGTTTGGACAGCCTTCTTATTACATGCATTTAAAACTACACCACATCCAAACAAACCACATATTGATAGTCACTCCTCTGCAAGAGTGTCTTGAGTTCTCTACAAACAGGAATTAACCAAGCATCAATGTCCTCAACTGCAAAGTCAGGTGAGAAGATAGACAGTATAAAAAAAAAACTAAACCGAACAAACATTCATGCATTGCAACACTGTCAAACATCCACTATCCACCAAATGTGTGGATTATGCAAAATGACAGCTTTCTATGCAGCATCATTACATGTTTTGCATAAATTGCATGTGTCCTTGTCCAATACTGTACCGTTCCAAACCATACATCAAAGGGACAGCAGACAACCAAAACCCTTCATTTCCATGGGGGGTTGTGCGAATGCTGCATTATTTTTTTGTTTTATTTTTTTACAAACCACTTTTGCATGACATGCAGTGTGTTATGGGCCATTTTGAAACAGCACACTAACCTGAACCAGTAAGATTTCTTTGCCAAACTGTTGTACACATTATGCAGCAAGCGAACAAATGCCAGCTTGGTACGCTACATCCAGTATCATACGAGCATCCCTAAATGCAATGCAGCATTACATCACAGACGTCATCTGACCAGCTTCAAGTCATGCTGTAGGATAATTGCTTTTGTGATGTGTGGCATACCTCATACAAACACAACTACAGAATTACTATGCTTCACATATTATATACTGAATTATGCAGCATGTGGTGTTCAAAATGAAATGTTGCAAAACGGACTGTTTTACATTGGTGTTGTTTTAGATGGTGGAAATCTGAGTAGCTGTTAGCTTAGCTTCCCATCAGAATTTCTCCCTGTGTGTCCACAGCTGCTCAGCCCTAAAACAATAAAAGTAAAATGCCGACCAAACTAGCCTTTGTATCAAACAGGAAAAGCATCAAGATGGTTTGCCAGGCATGTGACGGCATGGGCGTTATCCTGGTCCTTTAATGGTCCAAAAACGAGTACCAAGTGGCATGGAACGTGCGATAGTGAACTTTAACAACTCAGCTTAGGTATTTGCATTGTTCCAGTTCAAAATAAACCAATAAAAATGAAACACATTTGATAGAAATGCAGTTCAGTCGAGTTGGTAATTATTTTCATTCAATGCTGATTCTTCAAAAGCAGCTGAGCTAAAGAAACCAAATGCATTAAATCCACGAAGCTCATGAGAGATGTAAGTAAAACACTTGACACAAAGAAGGCCAAAGGAAAAAACACATTGTTTAAAGAATGACTAAAACTAACATCCTTTCTTCAAAAGACTGATAAAAAAGCTTCTAAGAGCAACACTGCTGCTGAGGGTGTTTTCTATCCAATCTCCAAGCTGCCAAGTGAAACTGAATAGTTATATTGTACCTGAGACAACTACTGTAACTCACGTCAGCCAGCTGACAGAGTGTTCTTTGTGCTGCATGACAGGAAGAAACAAAGCACAGTTGAATTTTTCAAGTAATTACTCCTTGAGGCCGACCAGAGCAGCAGTAATTTACAGATGCAGGCTGTTCATGCAGTGAAAGTCGTCCAGGTCTGTCCCTGCTCCGTTACTGCTACATGACATCAGGTCACAAGCATATCTTCATGGACGGGTGTAGTGTACATGCAGCTTCTTCTTCTTTCTTATACAACGACTTTGTGTGCCTATGTCTTGCCGTCTTCATCCGCCACTTGGCAAAAAAAATCATTCCAGTGTAATTCTCTTTTATCAAATATAGCACTTTGGGCAAATTCCTGCTCGGTTGCTGCTACTTAACATGCCACGCTTCTGCACACTGGTCCCAGAAACTCCTCTCCTCTCTCTCCTCAGTTAATAAGCTTGTTACTCCCCACTGAATCTAATATTGTCTTTCTCACCACTTGCACGAGAGCCTGAGGCTAGTAATCCATGGGCATATGCATTTTACAACTGTTAATATTTCATTTTTTATTCATTGCCGCCAATGGTAAACGCTCGGCAGCAGCCACAAAAGCAATAACCCACTTTGTACTGAAATGAGAGCAAGTGGAGTATGATATGTAAAGATTATTTGTTTTCCATTTACAACCCTCCCAAAAGTTCAAAAAGATTGGGATAGAGGGAGAGGAAGCACCCCATGAGTTCTCATATTTTCATATTGCACATCTCACATTAAGTGCACGACTAAATTGCAAAACGTTAGTGGCTCATGGTGGCCCCAACTGTCAGTGAATAATGGGGAGAAAGGTGGGGAGAGCCTATATGGTAATGGGCATATTTACAAGGACCATCAATCATCTCCAAACCGCCAGCGGCCTCGTCCCTCATAGGATGCAGAGATAGTGGGGGGCGGGACGCCTTCAAAACAAACTGCCTCTCCCTCTTTCCCATTCAATCTCTCTCTCACTCTCTTTCTCTGTGGAGGACAACTTTTGATTTTAGGAAAATCAATACTGCTGAAAGTGATAAAGGGGACTTCTACTGAAAGTTTACTCGACCCCTGGTTGAGACTTGTTTCTGGCCATAATTAAAACGACAAAAATGAGTTAACAGTGAATATGCCGTCGCCGGTGGAGGAGGAGAAGAATATGATGAACAGCAGATTCTGGCTAAATAAATATTTTGCGAGCAAAGATGGAGTCAGCATATGTGAAAATCTGATTCTGATGTGTCAGACGGCGTATTCCAGAGAAGAGATCGATGCTGCCACACAGAAAGCTGAAAAGAAACTGGCTGCAAAGCTGCTGTGCTTGATCTTTGCTTCCCACTTTACAACAGCAGTTTTTACATTCTATCTTAATTTGCTATGTGTTTACCTGTACTTTAAATATGTTTCAATTACAGCAACAATGCCAGCGCATGGCAACACTTGTTAGGGATTAAAATACAACCCTGTAAGATTCCATTGTTTTTATGGATCCTCCCGTGAGAATATTAGTATAGAGACAAAAACATAAAATAAAATAACAATTCTTCACAGGAAAAACCTCAGGAGAACATCTGAGAAAGATGCAAAATGTTGAAATAACGATCTTGACAAGTGCTCTAGTGAAGGTGAAAAGAAAAAAAATGCTTCCGTGCACAGAATTGAAAGCAATAAACCATTAAACTCACTGTAATCATTTCCAGAGGACAGGCACTTGTTTTAATTAGTGGTAATAATAAGTAAAATGAATATACATAAATAAAATAAGATCAAGGTTGTGATATTATTATTTGTAACTAGGAACTAGCAGGAATGTAAAGAAGACTTTGAAATTCATAATTGACTTATGACATGAAAACAGGTCAGGGGTGCAAAAGGTGAGGAGGATGCAACCCTTCTAAGGGGTCCGGGGGCATGCTCCCCGTAAGGAAATTCTGGACGTTTTATATACATTTTATATACTTTTACATACATTCCTCTGTTAGCAGGAGTTATGTGGTTGAAGTCGAGGTAAAAGGGCGAGAACTATTTGCTATATTGTTGTGTCCAACAGATGGATTTGATGTTGCAACAAAGGTATTTAAATTGCCAGCAGTTCCCCTCATCAGAGCTGACACTACGGCCTGTGCCATATTCTGCACAATTTGCTGTTGAGACAACAAAAAAATACCCAATTTTTTAGACTAATCAAAACCTGAGCTGGAAATAGTTTAACGATCATAAATAAAGTAGGCTACAATAGTGTGATGTTTTAAACTGTCTGAAAACTAACTGTTTCCCACATCAGGTTAAACTTAATTCACTGCACATTTGAAGATTCTCACAGACAAAATAAATACTGAATGTCAATACTAGAAAGAATGTGTGGAGGACGGCACATCAAAATACCAGACACATAAAACGTTATTTGAAGTGATCTGAAATACTGGCTGTCTCGTTATAACAAAGCATGCAGGTTTAACTTATACTTATTTCAGAGGGTCGACCACTGTGATGTGCTGAGATATTCTTTTTTCCCCAGAAAAACGTCTTTGCCAAATCGTTACAAGTATAGAGGGAAATAAGTATCGCAGCAAATAACGCTGGACTCAGATGACCCAGCTTTCCACCAGCAGTTAAATGCAACATGCATGAATCTGTGAGCCTTTAGAGGCGTGAAAAGAGTCTCAAAACCTGTGCTCGTGCTCATCTGTGCGTAAATGTAGTTTTGCGAGTGTGCATCAGACAGTTTGTGCACACGTATTTAATGATTTGTGTGCGTAGGAGGCTTTTTGAATTCGTAATTATCATTTTGTGTGCCTAACTTTGGGTAAGTTGTAGGTAATTTACCCGAAGTTAACAAAATGTTCTTTACAGTTTGCAAATCATGTTTTACAAATACAAGTACCCAAAGCTTCACAGAAATCAAGTATTACACATGCACAGATATAATGAGTCAATTTTATCTCCATAAAAAGCTAACGTTAGCTTGTGTCAGGCAACGTTACCTTTAGCCTCTCAAGCTGGTCCCTATAGCATCCACCCAAGTACAAACTCCCAAATTGGCGAATAAGTCGTAACTGTCGTCTGCCTTTGGATCAGCAAGCACTCTGGTCAGCACAAACCAATCAGGTAGCAGTATTCTCCTCCGCAATATATTGCAATGCTGTAGCGCTACCAGGGGAATGTCTTGTTGAATTCAAAGCTCCTTTCAGGCATGCACACATGTTCGCAGCTCACTATGACTCCTTGCAGTAAATCTAGCTTCAGGCGGTCTGCACTCGATGTGCACGCTTTGGTCAGGCAGCACGGAGTAGGACACTTTGCATCGTGTACTACTTAGTTTTTTAGCATTTATTTCACAGACAGTTGCTTAAGATTAAGCTAGCTAGCCTGCATTATCCCTGCAAACATCATGGCAGATCCAGCAGTTCTTCGCCAGTTATTCTGGTCTGCAAATGCACGTGTGTTGTGTTGAGGCTCACACTCCAACAGTATTCACGACAGCGGAAACAGACAATTATGTTTCTCAACCAGAGGGGTGCTAGAGAGCACAATATTACATGGTATTGTTTTAAAGGAATATTTTGGAGTCAGATCAACCCTAGGTCTATTACTAGATGGATATCACGACACATTTTCATTAGCGACCAAAACAAGCTAAATCGAAGCAGTTTTGCATTAGAATGACGTATGTTTGCAGGAGTCAAAAATGTTAGCTCATCTGTAGAGACCTTACCACACTATTACTTAAGTGGAATAAGGTAAATTTAACTTTGTATGTGCACAAAAAAGTGAATAAAAATGAATGCTTATAGTGGAATGTCCTCTGTATTTGCTGCTACATTGTTATAAATCTGCTCCAGTCAAATAGTGAGGCGAGTTCATGGCTTCTGCTCCCATGGAACTGGCTTGGTACTTATATATTTATGACAAATTAGGCAAGTGCTTGAAGCAGAAGCCATGAAATCGCTTCCTTTTGTGCCTATCAACAGTACTTTGTCATTAGGAGGAATGCAGATATCCAAAGTTACCTTAGTTCATCATCCTGTGCCCTGCAATTGTGGGAATCTTCCCACTTTCCTGTGAATCCAATAGGACCCTTAAAATGATCCAAAACTGATACCCACACCACATATTTCAGTTCTTTCATCCTACTTAAAAACCGAGATGGCTCAATACACCTGCTCACAGCTCAACTAACTGGGAAGCTTTAATGATCTCAAACTTAAATAAATTGCTGACTGGTTGAGTCAGAAGTAAAGAGAGGAAGATGAAAACAAAAGCAGCTGTCTCATGGAATGAGTGAGGGAGAGGAAGGTAAGGACAGAGGGTAAGATTGGAAATGGGGTGAGGGGCAAAGGAGCGAGACAAAGACTGCAGACATAAATCCAGAACAAGAAAAGAAGAGGGGAGAGATGATACCCTCGGGGAGGTTGTTGTGTTTGCAATGAAATAGGCTAAGAAAGAAGATGTAGCGAGTAAAAGACGACCAAAGATCAAAGTAAAAGAGAAAAAGAGACACTTCTAACATTGATTGATAAAGAACTTGGCTTAACCTGGTGATAAGAAGTAAGCAGCTCTAGCAACATCAGAACTGAGCATGCACGTTACTATGGTTACGTCTCTTATATTCTACCATTAAGTATCAGGCAGTATTAAGCACTTTAACAGCAGACGTGTCGGTAGTTTGTTTATGACAGAACTTAACTGTGTGTTCACACAAAGTCACAGTGGAAAGAAATCAGCAATGATCTTAGAGAAGCAAGTGTTGCTGCCTACCAATCTGGGAAGGGTTTTAAAAACATTTCCAAACAATCTGATGTCCATCATTCTACAATTATTCACAAATGAAAACAGTCAAGACATCAGTGCCTCATACCAGCTCTCAGGCACGGAGGTGGAAGGCTGATGATTTTGGCTCGTTTTACAGTCACTGAGCTGACAGTGAACACCAGCCTGTGTGTACCAGAATATTCTAGAGATGAATGTGAGGCCATCTGTACAACTGTCTCTACAGCCTGGCTGAAATTGGATCGTGTGACATCATGAAGATGGTTCTACAAGCTACTGAATCATGTGGCATACTTAGCTATCCACACACTGCTACTTCTACTGTCATTTAAATAATGACTAAGTGTAATGAGTCATGCGCCTTTACATTTTTCTAATTCTAAGACCAGATTTGTTTTACGATCTCCTGGTACATAAACATCAATGTACATGAAAACCAACACAAAGGCTGAAACAGAGTCTCACTCTCATAACGGGTTCATACTTTACGATTTCAGCATCTCAGAGGAAAAATGGTCAATTGCAGGGAACAAAAAAAGGTCATCGAAGCTCAAAAATGGTGGTTGAAGATCTCAGTGAGACAGATGAAAGATAGAACTGTCTTATGATGTAACTTCAGAGTCATTGGTACATTAGCACACTACCAGCAACCTGCTAATGAAGCAATGAAATGAGCCTGAAATACACTTATTTATTTATTTCTCTCGTAGTCACGATTCAATGTATGTCCAATTAGACAGTGCAACATGCTGTGGATTATCTACAAATTCCACGTCATGCAACGTCTTGTGCAGAGAGTTATCGTTATTCTGCTGTTTCTTCAGCTTATAAATATCTTTAGTGTTTAAGTGACGTCTCTTCACTTTAAAAGTTTGTGCTGCAACAGAACTCTGCAGAGACCTGATAGAGGGCCGGTGCAGAGCTTCTCAGCATCCCAGGACCCTTCTTTACTGATGTTAATTACCGTAACGATCAGCAGACACTCTGTTCCAGGACCCAGTATCAGCTGAGGGGGAGTTTTGAAAGACCAGGAGAGGAGTGGAGGGCACTGGATGGACAAGAAGAACAGAGGAGATACAGAAAGAAGAAAAAGAAAGGAAAGGGAGGGCTGGCTGGTTAAAAACAGAGAGTAGGAACGTGGAAAAAAAATGACATGAATACAGGAGGAGAGGAAATTAAGATTTTTAACAAATGAGCTGGATAATGGAAAGAAGGAGGGGAAGAAGCAGGGAGGGATTTAAAAAAAGTGGGGGAGAGAAGTTGGAAGTTCAGGAAAGATGAAGAAAGAAAAAGGCGACAAAAAGTCACATGGAACTGATGAGAGAGGAGCGACAGAGGAGGTAGAAACGTAAGTAAGGAGGGAATGAACATCGAATGGACAGCAATAGAGAATAAGCCATCTGAAAATATTTGCAGAGGGAGGGGAGGAAAGCAAGCCAGTGAATCAGCAAGAGACAAAGGAGCAGAGGCTGATCACACAGGGGGAGAAGGGTGGGAGGCGAGTGGACAGATCAATCTCCAACGGCCCCGGTGTTGTAACGCTGAGAAGAGTCAATGGCCAAGAACCAAACTTTCCACCCACACACTTTTTCCTCTCTTAATCACCATCATCTCTATTTTTCTTCCCAAGGAAAAAAAAAAGCCTTCTTCGGTTTATTGCCTTCTTCCTCTATATAACACGCCACACACTCTGACTTTTAGCATCATCACCTGATTTCTGCTCTTCGTGATTCATGCTGACCAACACAATCATAGAAACAAATTTTCCCTCCAGAGCCATTTGAGTCAACAAAAGACAATTTCTTTTCGATATAGACTCTGGATGACACTGAAAAAATTAAACACCACAACTCACAGCAAGTGGAGGAGACACATATTGCAATCTTCGACAAACAACTGTGGCAGTACTAAGTATCCCCTTACTGCTTCCATAGTCATTTAAGCACTCGTGTGCTGCTAAACATCAGTCCTTTCCGCTGCAGGTGTGCAGACCTCTATGAAATCAGATACAGGTTACAGATACAAATCAAAAGTATTTAAGAGACTTACAAATACCAGGAAGGTTAGACTGCAATGCTTAAAGAAATGCAAAAACAAAAAAACAAAAAAAGAAACTCAAGAGAAATATACATCTTTGACATTTTAGATGCTCAGTCGGAAAGTCAGAGTCCATGGCAGCACGATTGGAAAAACACTGAACAAGTTCAATTTGTTGGAAAAAAGCCTCTTCCACCTAAAAAACAGAACATGACATTCACAGAACTGCAACTGAACAAACTCCAAGACTTCTGGAATGACGTCCTAAATGTCATAAAGACACAGAACAAATGTAAGGACAAACGTCTGACAAAGCTTGGTCGAAATCGGGTCTCATTAGGACAAGGAGCTAATGCAAACCGGTGAATCTACATCAATATGTCTAAAAATAAAATAATCATAGTTTTGTCATGACTTAAGAAGACCGGGCCAAAAATATTTTCCACAACAATAATTAATACTTTAAGTTATTGTTGCTAAAAGTGGCTCTAAAAGCTGTTTAAACATGGAGGTTGCAATTAGCTCCTGCTAAAATCCAGGACAATCTTATGATTTTATTATGCTTTTCACACAAAAACATAGTATTGTTGTAATTTAAATATTTATATAATTTAGATAACAATCTTCTTGCTTTGTATAATATTGTAAAATTTCTTTTGTACATGGTAAAGTTGTTTTTACTATTTCTTTCACCTATAAATATTTCATATTTTTTTAAAAAGGGGACCAGAGGGTGTGTTCCAACTATCGGGGGATCACACTCCTCAGCCTCCCGGGGAAAGTCTATTCCAGG